>JAQIHN010000859.1:0-22050 GCA_027917425.1 Gastrophryne carolinensis
TTGGATATCATATATCTTGACTTTTCTAAAGCATTTGATACTGTTATAACAGTTATTAATGAATCGCGCTCAGAAGTTCAAACAATATATTGTAGTTTCCTCTTATTTCTGTTTCATCTATATAAAAGTCCTCAACGCAAAGAGATAAATAGAGTGTGGCACTAACACTCTCAATGGTATATCATTAAAAAGCACTGTATGTGCGATTCTCCGCGGGACAATTCAGGTACAATTTCTTTCTTCTATTCACCACGTGTTTATCTTTCTCAATTAGCTACATGTGTATCCATCACCAGTTACACCACACACGTACCAGATAATGCAGGACAAAGCGCTTCTCTATATATCCAATACTTCTTCTTGTAAAAGATCTTAGTATATGGCTACAGGAATATGTCTCCTTTTTCTCCAAAGCTTCTTATTTTTATCTCTCTTAGAATTATCAATACTTAGATAGTATAAAATAAATCTTCATTTATTCAGATATTGACATGTGTAAATAAAACAAAAAACGCACATAGCATAATACCGTATTACTAAATTCTATGCGCAGCGTTTAAAATACTCCTTACCAGATGCAAATATAAAATAGGCATTGATAACATTTCTTAAATCAGGAATTTTGATGCTCAAGATTCATTAATCCAAGCAGCCTACCTTGAGCACGTGATCTCCGATTGGAGCCGAGCAGAGCCGACGCTGGCCGAGGTTAGTGAAAAAAAGCTTTGCTTGGATTAATGAATTTTGAGCATCAAAATTCCTGATTTAAGAAATGTTATCAATGCCTATTTTATATTTGCATCTGGTAAGGAGTATTTTAAACGCTGCGCATAGAATTTAGTAATACGGTATTATGCTATGTGCGGTTTTTGTTTTATTTCCACATGTCAATATCTGAATAAATGAGGATTTATTTTATACTATCTAAGTATTGATAATTCTGAGAGAGATAAAAATAAGAAGCTTTGGAGAAAAAGGAGACATATTCCTGTAGCCATATACTAAGATCTTTTACAAGAAGTATTGGATATATAGAGAAGCGCTTTGTCCTGCATTATCTGGTACGTGTGTGGTGTAACTGGTGATGGATACACATGTAGCTAATTGAGAAAGATAAACACGTGGTGAATAGAAGAAAGAAATTGTACCTGAATTGTCCCGCGGAGAATCGCACATACAGTGCTTTTTAATGATACATTTGATACTGTGCCACGTAAAAGGCTGGTACAAAAAGATGAGAATGCTTGGACTGAACGTGTGCAGATGGTTGGGAAATTGGCTTAATGATCAGAAGCAGAGGGTGGTTAAAAATGGTACACACTCAGATTGGGTCACTGCTACTACCCCAAGGGTCAGTTCTGGGACCAATTCTCTTCAATATATATATAAATGACATTGGGTATGGATTAAACAGTAAAGTCTGAATCTATGCAGATGATATTGAGCTTTAGTTAACAATAAGCTCAACTGTAGTAATCAATGCCAGGCAGCAGCTGCCAAAGCAAATAGGATCATGGGTTGCATCAAGAGGGGCATAGGTGCTCATGACCAGAGCATCATTTTACCCCTGTACAAGTCACTGGTCAGACCCCATATGGAGTACTGTGTACAGTTCTGGGCACCTGTGCTTAAAATATATATCAATGCTCCCCCATTTATAGGTTATGTGTCCTCTAGGATTTTTCTTTTTTTTTCAGCTGCTGTATATCCAAGCTTCCTAAATTTTTTATTTCATAGTTGTTTTAACTCTCTTTTATACTCTTCTCTCATATGCAAAGCCTCCCTTTTCCTTTAGGTGATGGTCCCTAAAGCACCTTAGGATCACAATGCACTGGTTCAGGTGAAATTTAGCGAGTTTCGTTTCCCTGGGCATACATTACCACCTGGATCATATCATTGGCATGTTACAGAGGCGGTTACTACTCCCATAACCATTTTATTTGAGAGGTCACTAGTTGTGGCCCTACATGTGGATGCTACCTATTGTTATTTCCCCAACTGCCTCTCCTATTCGTTCTAGCCATTTCCTGAACGCAGCCATGGTGAGTTACTACCTTACATCTTCCGAGTCAGCATGCTATCGACTTTGCTGGTATTTTAGGAACAGACTCATGTAAGCGCTTTGACAAAGATACTGTAAATTGTGTATTTTTTATAGGCAATCCAGTTTTTTTAAATTTTGATTAGTTTAATTAATTAAACATTGTTTTAGTTGTTTCCTTGCCAGGAAGCTTACGTTGCTGGATCTCCTGACTTTATCTTAAGCCTTCAGGGATCAGCAACATTCCTTCCTTGCACCCTTCAACTCAACAGGATAACATTCTTCAAGGTGAACAGTTCAAGGTGAATTGTTTACCTCCTCTTTAGTACTTAAACGTATATAAGCATAGGTTACCACATAGCATAACATATTCATGGCTCAGAATTCTCTCATAATTATCTTTACATATTTCGTACATCTAAAATTTGGAATTATAATAAGTGAATAAAAAATACACAACAATTAGTATAAACATTTGCAAAACAGAAACGTCTCTAATTAATGTAATTTTCAACACATGTCAGATCGTCAAGCCAGAAGCATGTTTTTTAGGTCAGAACATTAAGTGCCTTTGATATTTCACATCAAACATTATCGGGGCCCTGTGGGCAATTACATTAATATTCATAGCCACTTTTTCTCCATTAGCAGTAATTCTAAAATCAGCACCATGTATGTATGCCTGATGCCTTTTTTTATACTCTTAAAGCCATTTTGGTGGTTCCCATTTAATTGTTTAGTAATAGCCAACTTGCTAAAGTACAATGCCTATTAGTTAATTGTACCTAGAAATGTTACATATGTATTTATGTCATTTTTACTATGATTTGTATCCCCATCTGTTAGTTATTGGGATTTGGGCCTCTAGTAGGCTCCTCAAGGGGTTGATCATTAACCATTTTTGCTGTATTTAGATTTTGTCCTTCATTACATTTCAAACATGTGTTTTTTCTTAACATACCCTAATCAAATAGGGAGAGCAATTTCTCTTAGCATGCATTAAAGTTATACTAAAAGCAAGCCCGATTGTCTCGGGCTACACATTGCTCTGTCCAAAACTTCACTCAGTTTTCAAAAAGACCCTGTACTTCCTAAGTTGTCTGTAAAAGTGAGCATTAGAGGAGAAAAAAAATGAGGAGAAACAGTGGGTGTGACAACAGCAATGTGATGTAAGCACACTGTGTGCTTTACATATATCATAGTAAACTTGTATTTTTTTGTCTTTAGTTCTTACTGCCAGCACATAGTGTGACCAGAAAAAGGGGCTGCAGGCTAAGAGCATCTCCAGTCTTCCAGCGCATATTGTGACCAGAGAGGAGGGAGGGGTTTCATAGCTGCAAAGAGAGGCAGCCAATCAGGACGTCTGGGGAGAGAATGGGGGGGTTTCCATTCTCATCCACTGAAGGTTGATTGAAGGACCAGGTCAACGGGGTAGAGACTGAAAGCTAAATGAGGAAGTAGTAGAATGACATAGCAGGAAGGAGAGTGCTGGTGGGTAAGGTAAGCGATATTTAACTGAAATTAATCTTTTAGATTTTGACTTGCTAATTACTTTAAACATCCAATCAGGGCTTGCAATTTTCAGGAGAAAACATATTTATTTTGCACACAAGGTTGAAACAACAGTTTTCCTGTGAAAACTCAATTTAAAATATCAAATTTGTTACTTCAGACCTGGGTTGTTGTTAAGGGGGGAGCATGCAGAGCCACAAGGCCATTGGGGACACCTTTATCCCAGCCATCCTGTTTTCTTCAGATTTAGTCAGGGCCATTATTAGTGATGCAGGCCATATGCCAGGCCTTTCAATCCCCCATATTGGTCTCAAGGAGAGGTGGCAGTGCATGCTGCTATGGTATCGACACAGCATGGTCCATACCTTTATGGGACAGTGGCAGCATCATAGGAAGAGAGAAAGGGGCAGAATGATTTGCTTACCACACTGAGCGCTATTTTGCCTAGAAACTGCCCCACTTTAGACATTTGTATATTTTATCTTGCGTATGATACAAGAGGCTGCATCACCTCATGGCATTGTTTTTCCTAGTAATAATGTTGTGTATAACAAATTGCACGAGTCACTGCCACATACCTTCATTGGAACTGCTGAAATGCAGTTAGTAGAGATTTGGTGCCAAAGTAGCCTATGTGGATAAGTATGTTCAACTGCTGTCATCTAGACCGTGATGACAGATGACCAGCGAACCTGACAGCAGGACAGAAGGATAATAATAATTGTAATTTATATGCTGCCAGCATATTCCACAGCTCTTTATAGTCAGAGGCTTCATGTACATACAGAGTGCTAAATTACATAGCAGCAAACGAGTCAGCAATAGAAACATGGTCAGACATGGTATCGGTCAGCAAAAGGCCTTGGCACCAGGTATGGCACTGAGCCAGGAAAAAAGGCTTGACACTGGGCATGGCAGGACAAAGAATGGGTTGGCAATAAGCTTAGCAATGGACAAGGCATAGGTTGACAACAAGCTTAGCACTGGACATGGTCAGAGAACGGCAACAGGCAACAGGGTTGTCAGCAGAACAGTAGCAGACAAACCACACATAACAGGGCTGGAACAGCATACATGCTGCCAAAGTGGGTGGCAATAATGCTTAGTACTGGACGTGGTCAGAAACGTAAGGGTTAACAAAAGGTTTAGCAGCATTTCCGATTAGGGCCTGTGCTGCCGACTGGCATAGGAGCAGTTATACAGTCTGTCATACATTACGCTATGGGGTATGACAGAGTCTACTATAGGGATGATGGATGTTGTTCTGCCACACAATAGGCTCGATTCAGAGAGACAAAAAAATACTTTCGTTTTAATGCCGATTTCTTATTACTTTAAAATTTTCCCGCTCTCGTATGAGTGTGTGAGCGATTCTGTGCATGTATTGTAAACCTTCTGTAAAGTTTCTGTCCGTTCGTTCGAGTATGAGTACGAGGATGTCATTTTCCAGCGTGACTTTTCTGTTTCATTTTCTCATGTTACAACTAGGGATGAGCGAATCGATCCGGACGAACCCGGATTCGATCCGAATTTCAGGAAAAATTCGATTCGGATCGAATCCGAATTTCCCCGCGATTCGATCACTCGAAGTTTTCCTTTAACATCCATTCATTTACATTTACAGGCATTCTAAGATGGCGGACGGGACATGTCTGGACATGTATCCCGCGCCAGTGCAAGCTGGGGCAGTCACATGCAGCCTATCAGCAGCCAGCAAGCCCGGTGACGTCACACAGCGGTATTTAACGGCGGCCATCTTGCTTTTCCTCATTTCTCTATTGCATTCGTGACAGACAGACAGAACGCTGTGTAGCTGAGGCAGTTAGACAGGCTGGAGACAGGGACAGACAGGGACAGGCAGGAGACAGGCAGGAGACAGACAGGAGACAGACAGAAAGCCAGGGAAAGGTAGGAAAAACGGAGCTGGCTGACAGGGAGATTTTTTTTTTTTCATCCAGCCTTTGTTAGCGTTTTCAGGCTGCTTATAGTAACTAACTGTGCATATATACTGAACTGATCTTAAGTCTGCTGTGAGGCATCCCATTCTGTGACTAAAGCAGCCTCTGTTTAAGACCATATAAGCATTTGCTCTTATCATATTTGAAATTAGCCTGATAAAGACACTTTTGCTGGCCAAAGCACTACTGGACCCTGCCAGGTCCATTCCTGCCCAGGGCATCCCATTCTGTGACTACAGCAGCCTCTGTTTAAGACCATATAAGCATTTGCTCTTATCATATTTGAAATTAGCCTGATAAAGACACTTTTGCTGGCCAAAGCACTACTGGACCCTGCCAGGTCCATTCCTGCCCAGGGCATCCCATTCTGTGACTAAAGCAGCCTCTGTTTAAGACCATATAAGCATTTGCTCTTATCATATTTGAAATTAGGCCTGATAAAGACACTTTTGCTGGCCAAAGCACTACTGGACCCTGCCAGGTCCATTCCTGCCCAGGGCATCCCATTCTGTGACTACAGCAGCCTCTGTTTAAGACCATATAAGCATTTGCTCTTATCATATTTGAAATTAGGCCTGATAAAGACACTTTTGCTGGCCAAAGCACTACTGGACCCTGCCAGGTCCATTCCTGCCCAGGGCATCCCATTCTGTGACTACAGCAGCCTCTGTTTAAGACCATATAAGCATTTGCTCTTATCATATTTGAAATTAGGCCTGATAAAGACACTTTTGCTGGCCAAAGCACTACTGGACCCTGCCAGGTCCATTCCTGCCCAGGGCATCCCATTCTGTGACTACAGCAGCCTCTGTTTAAGACCATATAAGCATTTGCTCTTATCATATTTGAAATTAGCCTGATAAAGACACTTTTGCTGGCCAAAGCACTACTGGACCCTGCCAGGTCCATTCCTGCCCAGGGCATCCCATTCTGTGACTACAGCAGCCTCTGTTTAAGACCATATAAGCATTTGCTCTTATCATATTTGAAATTAGGCCTGATAAAGACACTTTTGCTGGCCAAAGCACTACTGGACCCTGCCAGGTCCATTCCTGCCCAGGGCATCCCATTCTGTGACTACAGCAGCCTCTGTTTAAGACCATATAAGCATTTGCTCTTATCATATTTGAAATTAGGCCTGATAAAGACACTTTTGCTGGCCAAAGCACTACTGGACCCTGCCAGGTCCATTCCTGCCCAGGGCATCCCATTCTGTGACTACAGCAGCCTCTGTTTAAGACCATATAAGAATTTGCTCTTATCATATTTGAAATTAGCCTGATAAAGACACTTTTGCTGGCCAAAGCACTACTGGACCCTGCCAGGTCCATTCCTGCCCAGGGCATCCCATTCTGTGACTACAGCAGCCTCTGTTTAAGACCATATAAGCATTTGCTCTTATCATATTTGAAATTAGGCCTGATAAAGACACTTTTGCTGGCCAAAGCACTACTGGACCCTGCCAGGTCCATTCCTGCCCAGGGCATCCCATTCTGTGACTAAAGCAGCCTCTGTTTAAGACCATATAAGCATTTGCTCTTATCATATTTGAAATTAGGCCTGATAAAGACACTTTTGCTGGCCAAAGCACTACTGGACCCTGCCAGGTCGATTCCTGTTGGGGCCTCCCATTCTGTGACTACAGCAGCCTCTGTTTAAGACCATATAAGCATTTGCTCTTATCATATTTGAAATTAGCCTGATAAAGACACTTTTGCTGGCCAAAGCACTACTGGACCCTGCCAGGTCGATTCCTGTTGGGGCATCCCATTCTGTGACTAAAGCAGCCTCTGTTTAAGACCATATAAGCATTTGCTCTTATCATATTTGAAATTAGGCCTGATAAAGACACTTTTGCTGGCCAAAGCACTACTGGACCCTGCCAGGTCCATTCCTGCCCAGGGCATCCCATTCTGTGACTACAGCAGCCTCTGTTTAAGACCATATAAGCATTTGCTCTTATCATATTTGAAATTAGGCCTGATAAAGACACTTTTGCTGGCCAAAGCACTACTGGACCCTGCCAGGTCCATTCCTGCCCAGGGCATCCCATTCTGTGACTAAAGCAGCCTCTGTTTAAGACCATATAAGCATTTGCTCTTATCATATTTGAAATTAGGCTTGATAAAGACACTTTTGCTGGCCAAAGCACTACTGGACCCTGCCAGGTCCATTCCTGCCCAGGGCATCCCATTCTGTGACTAAAGCAGCCTCTGTTTAAGACCATATAAGCATTTGCTCTTATCATATTTGAAATTAGGCCTGATAAAGACACTTTTGCTGGCCAAAGCACTACTGGACCCTGCCAGGTCCATTCCTGCCCAGGGCATCCCATTCTGTGACTACAGCAGCCTCTGTTTAAGACCATATAAGCATTTGCTCTTATCATATTTGAAATTAGGCCTGATAAAGACACTTTTGCTGGCCAAAGCACTACTGGACCCTGCCAGGTCCATTCCTGCCCAGGGCATCCCATTCTGTGACTAAAGCAGCCTCTGTTTAAGACCATATAAGCATTTGCTCTTATCATATTTGAAATTAGGCCTGATAAAGACACTTTTGCTGGCCAAAGCACTACTGGACCCTGCCAGGTCCATTCCTGCCCAGGGCATCCCATTCTGTGACTACAGCAGCCTCTGTTTAAGACCATATAAGCATTTGCTCTTATCATATTTGAAATTAGCCTGATAAAGACACTTTTGCTGGCCAAAGCACTACTGGACCCTGCCAGGTCCATTCCTGCCCAGGGCATCCCATTCTGTGACTACAGCAGCCTCTGTTTAAGACCATATAAGCATTTGCTCTTATCATATTTGAAATTAGCCTGATAAAGACACT
Source organism: Gastrophryne carolinensis (assembly GCA_027917425.1). Taxonomy (NCBI): domain Eukaryota; kingdom Metazoa; phylum Chordata; class Amphibia; order Anura; family Microhylidae; genus Gastrophryne; species Gastrophryne carolinensis. The sequence continues at coordinate 8,350 of JAQIHN010000859.1, forward strand.
TTTGCTGGCCAAAGCACTACTGGACCCTGCCAGGTCCATTCCTGCCCAGGGCATCCCATTCTGTGACTAAAGCAGCCTCTGTTTAAGACCATATAAGCATTTGCTCTTATCATATTTGAAATTAGGCCTGATAAAGACACTTTTGCTGGCCAAAGCACTACTGGACCCTGCCAGGTCCATTCCTGCCCAGGGCATCCCATTCTGTGACTACAGCAGCCTCTGTTTAAGACCATATAAGCATTTGCTCTTATCATATTTGAAATTAGGCCTGATAAAGACACTTTTGCTGGCCAAAGCACTACTGGACCCTGCCAGGTCCATTCCTGCCCAGGGCATCCCATTCTGTGACTAAAGCAGCCTCTGTTTAAGACCATATAAGCATTTGCTCTTATCATATTTGAAATTAGGCCTGATAAAGACACTTTTGCTGGCCAAAGCACTACTGGACACTGCCAGGTCAATTCCTGTTGGGGCATCCCATTCTGTGACTACAGCAGCCTCTGTTTAAGACCATATAAGCATTTGCTCTTATCATATTTGAAATTAGCCTGATAAAGACACTTTTGCTGGCCAAAGCACTACTGGACCCTGCCAGGTCCATTCCTGCCCAGGGCATCCCATTCTGTGACTACAGCAGCCTCTGTTTAAGACCATATACGCATTTGCTCTTATCATATTTGAAATTAGCCTGATAAAGACACTTTTGCTGGCCAAAGCACTACTGGACCCTGCCAGGTCCATTCCTGCCCGGGGCATCCCATTCTGTGACTACAGCAGCCTCTGTTTAAGACCATATAAGCATTTGCTCTTATCATATTTGAAATTAGCCTGATAAAGACACTTTTGCTGGCCAAAGCACTACTGGACCCTGCCAGGTCCATTCCTGCCCAGGGGCATCCCATTCTGTGACTACAGCAGCCTCTGTTTAAGACCATATAAGCATTTGCTCTTATCATATTTGAAATTAGGCCTGATAAAGACACTTTTGCTGGCCAAAGCACTACTGGACCCTGCCAGGTCCATTCCTGCCCAGGGCATCCCATTCTGTGACTACAGCAGCCTCTGTTTAAGACCATATAAGCATTTGCTCTTATCATATTTGAAATTAGGCCTGATAAAGACACTTTTGCTGGCCAAAGCACTACTGGACCCTGCCAGGTCCATTCCTGCCCAGGGCATCCCATTCTGTGACTACAGCAGCCTCTGTTTAAGACCATATAAGCATTTGCTCTTATCATATTTGAAATTAGCCTGATAAAGACACTTTTGCTGGCCAAAGCACTACTGGACCCTGCCAGGTCCATTCCTGCCCAGGGCATCCCATTCTGTGACTAAAGCAGCCTCTGTTTAAGACCATATAAGCATTTGCTCTTATCATATTTGAAATTAGGCCTGATAAAGACACTTTTGCTGGCCAAAGCACTACTGGACCCTGCCAGGTCCATTCCTGCCCAGGGCATCCCATTCTGTGACTACAGCAGCCTCTGTTTAAGACCATATAAGCATTTGCTCTTATCATATTTGAAATTAGGCCTGATAAAGACACTTTTGCTGGCCAAAGCACTACTGGACCCTGCCAGGTCGATTCCTGTTGGGGCATCCCATTCTGTGACTACAGCAGCCTCTGTTTAAGACCATATAAGCATTTGCTCTTATCATATTTGAAATTAGCCTGATAAAGACACTTTTGCTGGCCAAAGCACTACTGGACCCTGCCAGGTCCATTCCTGCCCAGGGCATCCCATTCTGTGACTACAGCAGCCTCTGTTTAAGACCATATAAGCATTTGCTCTTATCATATTTGAAATTAGCCTGATAAAGACACTTTTGCTGGCCAAAGCACTACTGGACCCTGCCAGGTCCATTCCTGCCCAGGGCATCCCATTCTGTGACTACAGCAGCCTCTGTTTAAGACCATATAAGCATTTGCTCTTATCATATTTGAAATTAGCCTGATAAAGACACTTTTGCTGGCCAAAGCACTACTGGACCCTGCCAGGTCCATTCCTGCCCAGGGCATCCCATTCTGTGACTACAGCAGCCTCTGTTTAAGACCATATAAGCATTTGCTCTTATCATATTTGAAATTAGGCCTGATAAAGACACTTTTGCTGGCCAAAGCACTACTGGACCCTGCCAGGTCCATTCCTGCCCAGGGCATCCCATTCTGTGACTAAAGCAGCCTCTGTTTAAGACCATATAAGCATTTGCTCTTATCATATTTGAAATTAGGCCTGATAAAGACACTTTTGCTGGCCAAAGCACTACTGGACCCTGCCAGGTCGATTCCTGTTGGGGCATCCCATTCTGTGACTACAGCAGCCTCTGTTTAAGACCATATAAGCATTTGCTCTTATCATATTTGAAATTAGCCTGATAAAGACACTTTTGCTGGCCAAAGCACTACTGGACCCTGCCAGGTCGATTCCTGTTGGGGCATCCCATTCTGTGACTACAGCAGCCTCTGTTTAAGACCATATAAGCATTTGCTCTTATCATATTTGAAATTAGGCCTGATAAAGACACTTTTGCTGGCCAAAGCACTACTGGACCCTGCCAGGTCCATTCCTGCCCAGGGCATCCCATTCTGTGACTACAGCAGCCTCTGTTTAAGACCATATAAGCATTTGCTCTTATCATATTTGAAATTAGCCTGATAAAGACACTTTTGCTGGCCAAAGCACTACTGGACCCTGCCAGGTCCATTCCTGCCCAGGGCATCCCATTCTGTGACTACAGCAGCCTCTGTTTAAGACCATATAAGCATTTGCTCTTATCATATTTGAAATTAGGCCTGATAAAGACACTTTTGCTGGCCAAAGCACTACTGGACCCTGCCAGGTCCATTCCTGCCCAGGGCATCCCATTCTGTGACTAAAGCAGCCTCTGTTTAAGACCATATAAGCATTTGCTCTTATCATATTTGAAATTAGGCCTGATAAAGACACTTTTGCTGGCCAAAGCACTACTGGACCCCTGCCAGGTCCATTCCTGCCCAGGGCATCCCATTCTGTGACTAAAGCAGCCTCTGTTTAAGACCATATAAGCATTTGCTCTTATCATATTTGAAATTAGGCCTGATAAAGACACTTTTGCTGGCCAAAGCACTACTGGACCCTGCCAGGTCCATTCCTGCCCAGGGCATCCCATTCTGTGACTACAGCAGCCTCTGTTTAAGACCATATAAGCATTTGCTCTTATCATATTTGAAATTAGGCCTGATAAAGACACTTTTGCTGGCCAAAGCACTACTGGACCCTGCCAGGTCCATTCCTGCCCAGGGCATCCCATTCTGTGACTACAGCAGCCTCTGTTTAAGACCATATAAGCATTTGCTCTTATCATATTTGAAATTAGGCCTGATAAAGACACTTTTGCTGGCCAAAGCACTACTGGACCCTGCCAGGTCCATTCCTGCCCAGGGCATCCCATTCTGTGACTACAGCAGCCTCTGTTTAAGACCATATAAGCATTTGCTCTTATCATATTTGAAATTAGCCTGATAAAGACACTTTTGCTGGCCAAAGCACTACTGGACCCTGCCAGGTCCATTCCTGCCCAGGGCATCCCATTCTGTGACTACAGCAGCCTCTATAAGACCATATAAGCATTTGCTCTTATCATATTTGAAATTAGCCTGATAAAGACACTTTTGCTGGCCAAAGCACTACTGGACCCTGCCAGGTCCATTCCTGCCCAGGGCATCCCATTCTGTGACTAAAGCAGCCTCTGTTTAAGACCATATAAGCATTTGCTCTTATCATATTTGAAATTAGGCCTGATAAAGACACTTTTGCTGGCCAAAGCACTACTGGACCCTGCCAGGTCCATTCCTGCCCAGGGCATCCCATTCTGTGACTACAGCAGCCTCTGTTTAAGACCATATAAGCATTTGCTCTTATCATATTTGAAATTAGGCCTGATAAAGACACTTTTGCTGGCCAAAGCACTACTGGACCCTGCCAGGTCGATTCCTGTTGGGGCATCCCATTCTGTGACTAAAGCAGCCTCTGTTTAAGACCATATAAGCATTTGCTCTTATCATATTTGAAATTAGGCCTGATAAAGACACTTTTGCTGGCCAAAGCACTACTGGACCCTGCCAGGTCGATTCCTGTTGGGGCATCCCATTCTGTGACTACAGCAGCCTCTGTTTAAGACCATATAAGCATTTGCTCTTATCATATTTGAAATTAGCCTGATAAAGACACTTTTGCTGGCCAAAGCACTACTGGACCCTGCCAGGTCCATTCCTGCCCAGGGCATCCCATTCTGTGACTACAGCAGCCTCTGTTTAAGACCATATAAGCATTTGCTCTTATCATATTTGAAATTAGCCTGATAAAGACACTTTTGCTGGCCAAAGCACTACTGGACCCTGCCAGGTCCATTCCTGCCCGGGGCATCCCATTCTGTGACTACAGCAGCCTCTGTTTAAGACCATATAAGCATTTGCTCTTATCATATTTGAAATTAGCCTGATAAAGACACTTTTGCTGGCCAAAGCACTACTGGACCCTGCCAGGTCCATTCCTGCCCAGGGCATCCCATTCTGTGACTACAGCAGCCTCTGTTTAAGACCATATAAGCATTTGCTCTTATCATATTTGAAATTAGGCCTGATAAAGACACTTTTGCTGGCCAAAGCACTACTGGACCCTGACAGGTCCATTCCTGCCCAGGGCATCCCATTCTGTGACTACAGCAGCCTCTGTTTAAGACCATATAAGCATTTGCTCTTATCATATTTGAAATTAGGCCTGATAAAGACACTTTTGCTGGCCAAAGCACTACTGGACCCTGCCAGGTCCATTCCTGCCCAGGGCATCCCATTCTGTGACTACAGCAGCCTCTGTTTAAGACCATATAAGCATTTGCTCTTATCATATTTGAAATTAGCCTGATAAAGACACTTTTGCTGGCCAAAGCACTACTGGACCCTGCCAGGTCCATTCCTGCCCAGGGCATCCCATTCTGTGACTAAAGCAGCCTCTGTTTAAGACCATATAAGCATTTGCTCTTATCATATTTGAAATTAGGCCTGATAAAGACACTTTTGCTGGCCAAAGCACTACTGGACCCTGCCAGGTCCATTCCTGCCCAGGGCATCCCATTCTGTGACTACAGCAGCCTCTGTTTAAGACCATATAAGCATTTGCTCTTATCATATTTGAAATTAGGCCTGATAAAGACACTTTTGCTGGCCAAAGCACTACTGGACCCTGCCAGGTCCATTCCTGCCCAGGGCATCCCATTCTGTGACTAAAGCAGCCTCTGTTTAAGACCATATAAGCATTTGCTCTTATCATATTTGAAATTAGGCCTGATAAAGACACTTTTGCTGGCCAAAGCACTACTGGACCCTGCCAGGTCGATTCCTGTTGGGGCATCCCATTCTGTGACTACAGCAGCCTCTGTTTAAGACCATATAAGCATTTGCTCTTATCATATTTGAAATTAGCCTGATAAAGACACTTTTGCTGGCCAAAGCACTACTGGACCCTGCCAGGTCGATTCCTGTTGGGGCATCCCATTCTGTGACTAAAGCAGCCTCTGTTTAAGACCATATAAGCATTTGCTCTTATCATATTTGAAATTAGGCCTGATAAAGACACTTTTGCTGGCCAAAGCACTACTGGACCCTGCCAGGTCCATTCCTGCCCAGGGCATCCCATTCTGTGACTACAGCAGCCTCTGTTTAAGACCATATAAGCATTTGCTCTTATCATATTTGAAATTAGCCTGATAAAGACACTTTTGCTGGCCAAAGCACTACTGGACCCTGCCAGGTCCATTCCTGCCCAGGGCATCCCATTCTGTGACTACAGCAGCCTCTGTTTAAGACCATATAAGCATTTGCTCTTATCATATTTGAAATTAGGCCTGATAAAGACACTTTTGCTGGCCAAAGCACTACTGGACCCTGCCAGGTCCATTCCTGCCCAGGGCATCCCATTCTGTGACTAAAGCAGCCTCTGTTTAAGACCATATAAGCATTTGCTCTTATCATATTTGAAATTAGCCTGATAAAGACACTTTTGCTGGCCAAAGCACTACTGGACCCTGCCAGGTCCATTCCTGCCCAGGGCATCCCATTCTGTGACTAAAGCAGCCTCTGTTTAAGACCATATAAGCATTTGCTCTTATTATATTTATATTATAAGACACTTTTGCTGGGCATAGGCTTACTGCTGCCTGCCAGGTGCACTTCTGTTGAGGCATCCCATTCTGTAACATAGCATACCCCTCTTTATTTACACTAAGCAGCTCTCTTATTTACACTAAGCAGGCCTGTTGGAGGCTGAGTGTTACTGCTCACTTTTGGTGTGCATTATATTCTGTTTCATATAGACCCACCGCTGCCCGGGGTTTTTTTAAATATCACCTACTACCACGCCAGTTAGACTATGTCGGGCAGACAAGTGCCTGGAAGTGAAAAGAGGAGTGGCAGAGGCCAAGATTCCGCAGGCAGAGCTCGCATCAGACTGGGGGCCAGTAGCAGCAGGAGTCACGCTGAGAGACCTAATCTGCCAGTATCTGCTAGCGGTCGGGTCTCCACCAGTAACGCATCTGCCGTGGTAGATTGGTTGACGCGCTCATCAACAACATCATCACAACTTACGTCTGAGACCCCCAGTCTAGGGTCGGTAGGTTCCTCTGACACAACCCTGAGTTGGCATGCCCCGAGAGCAGTCCCTGTCCTCCCATTGCCTCTGGCCTACGCCGTTCCCTCCCCCAGCGACGTATCCTATGCTTTGGGTTCAGCTCCACTCTTTAGTGAGGAGGACCATCAGATAGAGGACAGTCAGCAGCTACTGCCCAGCCAAGAAATGGAGGTGGCTTCTTTAGCTAGGCAGACAAATAGTGATGTGGACAGTGTCGTGGGTGCTGCGAGCGTTCCAGCTCCTGCGCCAGACACTGTTGACGAATCCACGAACATCAGTGACGTACAGCCACAACTCGGTGATGATGATGACGATGAAGCCGATCGCACTTGGGAGCCGGGTGATGAAGGGGCTTCATCGTCATCATCAGGAGAAGAGGGGTGCAGGTTGCCCCGGAGTCAGCAGCTGAGGCAGCAAGGTGGTAGCAGTCAGCATGGGGGCACAATTCCAAAGGCTGGAGCCGGCCGGGGCCGGGGCCGGGGTAGAGCACCTGCTGTGCGGCAGTCTACCTTATCGGGAGGTAGTGGAGCAGGGGTTCCTGGAGTTGGCAACAGCAGCAGTGAATCAGTGAGGCCAGGGGGTGGGAAAAGTAGCTACTCGGCAGTGTGGCAGTTTTTCCTGAGGCATCCGCAGGAGGGTAACATGGCCACATGCAAGATATGTAGGCAAAAGGTGAAGCGTGGCCAGGGTCCAAATGTTGGCACCACGGCCCTGCGTCAACATATGATGCGTCACCATAAAACGACCTGGGAGAACCGAGGCTCCCAAGGGGTGGTCCAGTCTGCTTCCTCACCAAGTGAGCTCCCAATTTCTGCCAGCCAAGGCTCCAGCACCTCAGCCGAAGGCAGCTGTGCGTCATACCCATCCTCTGTCGCTCCTGCTCCTCCTCCTCCAAGTCATGCATCCCGCCAGCAATCCATCAGCGAAGCCATGTCCAAGAGACAGCAGTATGCGCCCACTCATCCTACGGCGCAGAAGCTGAATGTGCTCCTGTCCAAGTTGCTGGTGCTGCAGTCGCTCCCTTTTCAGGTGGTGGAATCTGCACCTTTCAGAGAACTGATGGCTTGTGCCGAGCCGAGGTGGAGAGTCCCAAGCCGTCATTTCTTTGCCAAGAAGGCAGTACCAGCGCTGCACACTTTTGTTGAACAGAAGGTGGGCCAGTCCTTGAGCCTGTCGGTGTGTAGCAAAATACATGGCAGCGCCGACATCTGGAGCTGTAACTACGGTCAGGGGCAGTACATGTCGTTTACGGCCCACTGGGTGAATGTGGTCCCTTTGCAGCAGCAACTTGGACAGGTCACGCCGCTTCGGCCTCCGCGCTCTCTGCCCATTGGGCCTGTGACACCGTGCGACTCGGCCTCCTCATCCTCCGCCATCTCCTCACCCTCCACTGTAGGCTCAAGTCTCAGTGCCCCTCCAGTCTACCATGTGTGCAGGGCACGGAGGTGTCACGCAGTGCTTCACATGGTTTGTCTTGGCGAACGGAGTCACACAGGGGAGGAACTGCTTAAATGTATTCATCAGGAAATCCAAACATGGCTTACTCCGAGAAAACTTAAAATGGGAATCATGGTTACCGACAATGGGAAGAACATTTTGTCTGCGCTGCGCCAAGGAAGCCTGACCCATGCCCCCTGCATGGCTCACGTCTTCAATCTGGTTGTCAAGCGGTTTCTGAAGTGTTCCCCCCATCTGCAGGACATCCTAACAACTTCACGGAAACTTTGCATGCACTTCAGCCACTCCTACACCGCCAAACACACCCTTCTTGAGCTACAGCGTCAGAATGGTATCCCCCAACATAGTCTGATTTGCGATGTTTCCACCCGTTGGAATTCCACCCTTCACATGTTGGACCGATTATATGAACAGAGAAAAGTCATCACGGATTTCCTGATGATCCAAGCAGATAGGGGGACTCCCCTGTGTAACTTCAATGTCAACCAGTGGCAGCTCATACGTGACACCTGCCGTTTGCTCAGGCCCTTTGAGGAAGCCACTTTATTTGTCAGTCGGCAGGATTACGGGATGAACGACGTGATTCCACTGCTTCATGTACTACAGCACATGTTGGAAACCATGGCTGGTCAGGGCACTGGAGACATGGCGTTTACATCTTACGGCCACATGAACCCCGTTGGAGCTGAACTGGAGGAGGAGGAGGAGGAAGAGGAGGAGGAGGAGTTGCCCAGCGAAACACAGTTTAGGCTTGGCGAAATGGCTGGTTTATCTAGTCAGCGGACAGGAGAGGAGGAGCAGGAGCAGCCAGAGGAGCTAGAGGTTTTTGAGGAAGGAGAGACAGAGGACCCGGGCACACTGTGGCAGTATGCAGTGGAGATGGAGACAGGTAGTCCATCCGAGTCACTTGCGCAAATGGCACGAAGCATGCTCACATGCTTGCGTAGTGACCCCAGAATTGTTTCCATCTGTCGGCGGGATGACTTCTGGCTGTCCACCTTATTGGACCCTCGCTTCCGGCACAAAATGGGGGCATTTTTTAAACCCACCGAGAGGGAGGACAAACTCAACTACTACAAAGACATTCTACGTAGGCAGTTGGCCGATGCCTATCTGCGCCATGGTCCATACTCTCGCAGGTCTGACTCGAGGGGACCTCTGCGCTCACCTTCCACTGCCATGGCCGCTGGGGGGGTTGGCAGCAGCAGCAGCAGAAGCTCCATCAGCAGCAGCAGCCTCAGTCTTCAGTCGCTAATGAGTAGCTTTCTACACCCGCATAGTGAGGCTACTCATGAGCAGCAGGAAGACCTGGAGCAGGACCTGAACCAGCAGGTCATGTCATACTTTGACATGACCATGCCAACACACCTTGAGGATCCGCTGGACTTCTGGGCAGCCAAACTTGATTTGTGGCTGCAACTAGCAGAGTTTGCCCTGGAAAAGCTGTCCTGCCGGCAAGTAGCGTGCCATCTGAGCGGGTGTTTAGTGCGGCGGGGGCCATAGTTACGGCGAGGAGAACTCGTCTGTCAACTAAAAATGTGGAGAGACTCACCTTTGTCAAAATGAATCAGGGATGGATCAGCCAGGATTTCCACCCACCAATGCCTGATGCATGCGACTAGATTCAGCATGGTGCCACGTTTTACACTTTCCAAATGGTGCAAAACATATTTATGTCTTTAGGCCATTTTTTGGGCTCCTGCTGCTGCTGCTGCCAACTCCTGCCAACTCCAGGGTGTGATTCATCCAATTTTTGGGCTCCTGAGGCCAACTCCAGTGTATATTTGGGCTCCTGCTGCTGCTGCTGCCAACTTCTGCCAACTCCAGGGTGTGATTCATCCAATTTTTGGGCTCCTGAGGCCAACTCCAGTGTATATTTGGGCTCCTGCTGCTGCTACTGTCAACTCCTGCCAACTCCAGGGTGTGATTCATCCAATTTTTGGGCTCCTGAGGCCAACTCCAGTGTATATTTGGGCTCCTGCTGCTGCTGCTGCCAACTTCTGCCAACTCCAGGGTGTGATTCATCCAATTTTTGGGCTCCTGAGGCCAACTCCAGTGTATATTTGGGCTCCTGCTGCTGCTGCTGCCAACTTCTGCCAACTCCAGGGTGTGATTCATCCAATTTTTGGGCTCCTGAGGCCAACTCCAGTGTATATTTGGGCTCCTGCTGCTGCTACTGTCAACTCCTGCCAACTCCAGGGTGTGATTCATCCAATTTTTGGGCTCCTGAGGCCAACTCCAGTGTATATTTGGGCTCCTGCTGCTGCTGCTGCCAACTTCTGCCAACTCCAGGGTGTGATTCATCCAATTTTTGGGCTCCTGAAGCCAACTCCAGTGTATATTTGGGCTCCTGCTGCTGCTGGTGTCAACTCCTGCCAACTCCAGGGTGTGATTCATCCAATTTTTGGGCTCCTGAAGCCAACTCCAGTGTATATTTGGGCTCCTGCTGCTGCTGGTGTCAACTCCTGCCAACTCCAGGGTGTGATTCATCCAATTTTTGGGCTCCTGAGGCCAACTCCAGTGTATATTTGGGCTCCTGCTGCTGCTGCTGTCAACTCCTGCCAACTCCAGGGTGTGATTCATCCAATTTTTGGGCTCCTGAAGCCAACTCCAGTGTATATTTGGGCTCCTGCTGCTGCTACTGTCAACTCCTGCCAACTCCAGGGTGTGATTCATCCAATTTTTGGGCTCCTGAAGCCAACTCCAGTGTATATTTGGGCTCCTGCTGCTGCTGCTGCCAACTTCTGCCAACTCCAGGGTGTGATTCATCCAATTTTTGGGCTCCTGAGGCCAACTCCAGTGTATATTTGGGCTCCTGCTGCTGCTGCTGCCAACTTCTGCCAACTCCAGGGTGTGATTCATGCAATTTTTGGGCTCCTGAAGCCAACTCCAGTGTATATTTGGGCTCCTGCTGCTGCTGGTGTCAACTCCTGCCAACTCCAGGGTGTGATTCATCCAATTTTTGGGCTCCTGAAGCCAACTCCAGTGTATATTTGGGCTCCTGCTGCTGCTGCTGCCAACTTCTGCCAACTCCAGGGTGTGATTCATCCAATTTTTGGGCTCCTGAGGCCAACTCCAGTGTATATTTGGGCTCCTGCTGCTGCTGCTGCCAACTTCTGCCAACTCCAGGGTGTGATTCATCCAATTTTTGGGCTCCTGAAGCCAACTCCAGTGTATATTTGGGCTCCTGCTGCTGCTGGTGTCAACTCCTGCCAACTCCAGGGTGTGATTCATCCAATTTTTGGGCTCCTGAAGCCAACTCCAGTGTATATTTGGGCTCCTGCTGCTGCTACTGTCAACTCCTGCCAACTCCAGGGTGTGATTCATCCAATTTTTGGGCTCCTGAGGCCAACTCCAGTGTATATTTGGGCTCCTGCTGCTGCTGCTGCCAACTTCTGCCAACTCCAGGGTGTGATTCATCCAATTTTTGGGCTCCTGAGGCCAACTCCAGTGTATATTTGGGCTCCTGCTGCTGCTACTGTCAACTCCTGCCAACTCCAGGGTGTGATTCATCCAATTTTTGGGCTCCTGAGGCCAACTCCAGTGTATATTTGGGCTCCTGCTGCTGCTGCTGCCAACTTCTGCCAACTCCAGGGTGTGATTCATCCAATTTTTGGGCTCCTGAGGCCAACTCCAGTGTATATTTGGGCTCCTGCTGCTGCTACTGTCAACTCCTGCCAACTCCAGGGTGTGATTCATCCAATTTTTGGGCTCCTGAGGCCAACTCCAGTGTATATTTGGGCTCCTGCTGCTGCTGCTGCTGCCAACTTCTGCCAACTCCAGGGTGTGATTCATCCAATTTTTGGGCTCCTGAAGCCAACTCCAGTGTATATTTGGGCTCCTGCTGCTGCTGGTGTCAACTCCTGCCAACTCCAGGGTGTGATTCATCCAATTTTTGGGCTCCTGAAGCCAACTCCAGTGTATATTTGGGCTCCTGCTGCTGCTGGTGTCAACTCCTGCCAACTCCAGGGTGTGATTCATCCAATTTTTGGGCTCCTGAGGCCAACTCCAGTGTATATTTGGGCTCCTGCTGCTGCTGCTGTCAACTCCTGCCAACTCCAGGGTGTGATTCATCCAATTTTTGGGCTCCTGAAGCCAACTCCAGTGTATATTTGGGCTCCTGCTGCTGCTACTGTCAACTCCTGCCAACTCCAGGGTGTGATTCATCCAATTTTTGGGCTCCTGAAGCCAACTCCAGTGTATATTTGGGCTCCTGCTGCTGCTGCTGCCAACTTCTGCCAACTCCAGGGTGTGATTCATCCAATTTTTGGGCTCCTGAGGCCAACTCCAGTGTATATTTGGGCTCCTGCTGCTGCTGCTGCCAACTTCTGCCAACTCCAGGGTGTGATTCATGCAATTTTTGGGCTCCTGAAGCCAACTCCAGTGTATATTTGGGCTCCTGCTGCTGCTGGTGTCAACTCCTGCCAACTCCAGGGTGTGATTCATCCAATTTTTGGGCTCCTGAAGCCAACTCCAGTGTATATTTGGGCTCCTGCTGCTGCTGCTGCCAACTTCTGCCAACTCCAGGGTGTGATTCATCCAATTTTTGGGCTCCTGAGGCCAACTCCAGTGTATATTTGGGCTCCTGCTGCTGCTGCTGCCAACTTCTGCCAACTCCAGGGTGTGATTCATCCAATTTTTGGGCTCCTGAAGCCAACTCCAGTGTATATTTGGGCTCCTGCTGCTGCTGGTGTCAACTCCTGCCAACTCCAGGGTGTGATTCATCCAATTTTTGGGCTCCTGAAGCCAACTCCAGTGTATATTTGGGCTCCTGCTGCTGCTACTGTCAACTCCTGCCAACTCCAGGGTGTGATTCATCCAATTTTTGGGCTCCTGAGGCCAACTCCAGTGTATATTTGGGCTCCTGCTGCTGCTGCTGCCAACTTCTGCCAACTCCAGGGTGTGATTCATCCAATTTTTGGGCTCCTGAGGCCAACTCCAGTGTATATTTGGGCTCCTGCTGCTGCTACTGTCAACTCCTGCCAACTCCAGGGTGTGATTCATCCAATTTTTGGGCTCCTGAGGCCAACTCCAGTGTATATTTGGGCTCCTGCTGCTGCTGCTGCCAACTTCTGCCAACTCCAGGGTGTGATTCATCCAATTTTTGGGCTCCTGAGGCCAACTCCAGTGTATATTTGGGCTCCTACTGCTGCTACTGTCAACTCCTGCCAACTCCAGGGTGTGATTCATCCAATTTTTGGGCTCCTGAGGCCAACTCCAGTGTATATTTGGGCTCCTGCTGCTGCTGCTGGTGCCAACTTCTGCCAACTCCAGGGTGTGATTCATCCAATTTTTGGGCTCCTGAAGCCAACTCCAGTGTATATTTGGGCTCCTGCTGCTGCTGGTGTCAACTCCTGCCAACTCCAGGGTGTGATTCATCCAATTTTTGGGCTCCTGAAGCCAACTCCAGTGTATATTTGGGCTCCTGCTGCTGCTGCTGCCAACTTCTGCCAACTCCAGGGTGTGATTCATCCAATTTTTGGGCTCCTGAGGCCAACTCCAGTGTATATTTGGGCTCCTGCTGCTGCTGCTGCCAACTTCTGCCAACTCCAGGGTGTGATTCATCCAATTTTTGGGC
>JAQIHN010000860.1:0-22009 GCA_027917425.1 Gastrophryne carolinensis
TGGGCCTGTTTGGGTCCTGCGAACAGGGGCCCAAGGCTCTGTGCACACGGTGATTTGTACTGGGAAGGTCCAGGAGCTCATTGAAGACAGAGGTAACTGCTTCCAGTAGGTCTCATGGCTCTATTGACTCAGGGACCCCCCGGAGGCGCAGGTTGTTCCTGCGGCTCCTGTTCTTTACGTCATCGTGGGCCAGGGATAGGTCAGCTAGGAGGCGCTTGTTCCAATCTTGTTGCTGTTCTAGTTCTGCCACTTGAGTTTCTAGGACCCTTTGCGAGGCCTCCACCCCATCCATTCTCTCCGTGACTTTCGCCACTGAGCCCTGTAGAGTCGCCAGTTCTCTCTTGATGGTGCCCTCCATCCTGGAAACATATCTGTCAGAGTCTCCACGTGTGGGGAGCCCCTGCAGGGCCTCCTTGATATTGACTTTTACTGCCTCCACTATGGTGTGCCATAGTAGATCTATTGGTATGGCTGCAGCTGCACTATACGGTAGAGGAAGCCCAATGCTTGGCGGTGTGTGCTGCGGTGGGCTCAGGGTGGGACTCTTTGGCAGTCTTCTTCCCGATGGGGCTATACCCAATATTGGTTGAGGGGGCCAGCTGCTTGTCCCCAATGTGGGTCCCAGGCCATGGAGGGTCTGCATCTTCTTCCCAGGGACCACAAGAGAAAGGGGTGCCCCCATGATCATTTCCCCCCCTTCAGGGCCATCAGGTGGGGTCCCAGGCCCAGGCTGCCAAATTGGCTGTGGGCTGAGTGGTGGCGATGGCTGGGCCGGATTAAGTGTGGTGGAGGCCCCTGGGCACAAAATCTGGTGGAGGCCCCAGACAGTCCAGCCAAGTAACTGATTGGTGGTTGTCTGGCACCTGCCTACTTACTGGAAAGACAGATCGAGTCCCTTTGTGCCACCCTTGTGCAGGTGCATGCTGCTCAGGAACTCCTGCCATTCTGGGTGGGGGGTAATGTAGTCGCCCAGCTGGTCCAGCAGAAAACAGTTCCCTGCATTGAGCTGACAGGGGCTGTGCTTGGTGGCTTATGTGCAGTTAAAGCGCTGCACACCCCCATCACTGTAGCATTGCTGACGGCGGCTGCTCTAGACTCTCCATCCTGCCCTGTGGTGTCTTTGGCTGCAGGTTTACAAAAACCAAAAAAGGCTTGCCCAGGCGCGCCCCCACTGCCGCTGATAACGTTGTTGCCGGCCCCGCAGCCCATCAGACCAAAGACTGAAAAGCCTCCTGGATCAGACCATAACCCAAGGTTGGTGGAGGCCCCCTTTGCAGGGTAAGTGGTGGAGGCCCCGGGCTCTAGCCCCTTGCTCCCCCTCATAATCTGGCCCTGGGAAATGGGGTGCCTGCCAGGGAGCTGGTGCTTGATGGCATCTCTTCAGCTTCTAATTAGGGGGAGGAATAGCCCCGCATCAGCGGGCGTAGCGTCAGGGATCCTCTTATTGCGCTGCGTGGTAGGGAGTCCGGGCTCATAAGGTTCCCCGATGCACACTCCCCGCCATGTTGCTGAGTCACCTGCGTAGCAGGTGTTATTATATTTGGGGCCGCATTTCTCCCTCTCCCCCCCTGCCAAGCTCTGTGTGGTCCGGGGCTGGGCAAGGTGAGCTGCTCAGTGCCTTGCTGCATGAGCTGGGAGGCCGGGGTTCCTCACTGACCTGGAGCCCGCCGGGTGTTCTCCTCCTCCTGTCCGGGTCGCGATGAACCTCCGCCGCCACGAGCAGGCCCTCACTCCTCCGCAACTCAGTGCCAGCGGTGGGGAGGGCGCCCCTCTCCTCCTCGAGCCTTCCTCCACATGTGGGTGAGCTTGTCGCCGGGAATGGTGGGCAGGCCCAGGCTTCCTCCAGCAGCGCAGCACTTCCCCCCCTCGTCTGCTTCTGGCTCCATGGTGGCTCAAGGGAACATGGTTCTCAACTCTTGTAACTTGGTCCATTCAGGAACCCGGAGGCTATTTCAGGAACCGGTGCTTTGCCCAGATCCCCAGAAGTGGTGTTTGACCCTGTGGCAAGTCACCTTGTTTCTGAGAAAGGGTTTTTTGAAGCAGGTTATGGAGACCCTCCTCTCAAGTAGGAAAGTGACAGCAAACATTTATTTATGTCTGTTTTAAAACATGGAAGATTCAGAACAGGAAATCGGCATTTAACCTTCCTAGACTTCATGCAGAAAGGAGTTGATCTGGGTCTCGGTGACTACTCTGAAGGTACAGTTGGCAGCTCTGTCAGTTTTCCTGGACAAAAGGCTTTCATCCTCTTCACTGGTCAGATGTTTTCTTCTAGCCGTGGGGTGATCAAAGCCAGTTCGCATTAAGATAGTACCTCAATGGGATTTAGATAAAGTCCTGACAGCGGGGTGTGGTCAAGATGGCCACCTAACCAGACGTGCCTGCTGAGGGCTCCTGAAACCCATCCTGATTTGAAGCCTCCTGTGCGAGATTGGGTGGCTGTGATAGCTCTGGATGACTCACCTGTTCCAGGGGATTGATCCAGTGGTTGGTGTGGCGGCCGAGGCGGCCTCTCTGTGTTCCTGATGGCGGCTTGCGAGGAGGAAGGTGCACGCACGTGGTCCAGTCGGGAGGAGAGGGACGGCAGCGGCGGTGTGATCGCTCCCCCACCAGAGCGAGCTGTGTTGCGGTGTGATCGGCCCCCCCCACCGGATCAAGCTGGGCGGCGGGGCTTGAAAGAAGAGAGCTGCCGGAGAGTGTGCAGCGTCTCCCCGCAGCAAAAGGCAGGGAGGAGAGGTCTGGCGCGAACGCTGGAGTGACACGGCGCCATTTTGACAGGAGGTGAGAGGGAGGGCTGCTTACCCTGAGCCTCGACGTACGGGATCACACTGTATATTACTCAGGGGATAGACAGCCAGGCAAAGTGGGAGTGAAGAAGAGGAAGTGGCTGATTATAAATAATTCGGTCCATTCCTGATGTGTCTGCCAAACAGAGCCCAGCATGCCTTAACCCCCTGAGAGCAAGTCTCCCCCTTGTCTATTTGGCCGGACAGCTCCCCATTCTGGACAGCTAGAGTGCCCTCCTCTCCTCAGCGACCATCTGCCACGTGGGGTGGTGAACCCCTGACAGCACAGTTTGGGGCAAAGGGTAACAGTAACACCCAAGTCACTGTCTGAACTTCTGATTGCCATAGCAGTCTCCCCAAACCCTTATACCTGAGCAAGTCTCTTAAATGTTATGTCCAGGCTGACACAGCAAGCTCCCTGCTTTATATATTGATCTCACATCTCTAGCGCTATAGCCTTACAGTGACTGCAAGCTTCTTGAATCCTACATCTGTTTGGCCACAGCAAGCTCTTGAATCCTATATCTGTATGGCCACAGCAAGCTTTTGAATCCTATATCTGTATGGCCACAGCAAGCTCTTGAAGCCTATGGGCTCGATTCAACAAAGGTAGAAAATGGATTTTTCATGTGTTTTGTGCTTAAAAGCAACCTGAAACCATTGTAAAACACGAGTCACTCTAATTAAATTCTATTGTGATTGTAATAGTGCGAAATAAATTAGTGGATCGAAAAATTTACTACTGCATTTTGCGATTCGAATTTTTTTTTTTTTTAATAATAAATCTTTAGTGGGGTAGATAAGACAATGAGGCAATTGAAGAAAAACAAGAAGAAATAGTTTCATACAGCAGACAAGTCCTGAACCTGTGCTAAACAATGACATAATAGTAATCATCTTTATAATCCGCTGTACCGTCGCTATCTCCACCCTCCTGGCTGTCCCCTAGATTAAGCCCCACCATTCTCATCCACCAACCTTTTTATTTTTAAAACAAGATGGGGAGTATGGACGGGGGAAGAGGGGAGGAGTAAGGAGGGGAGGGTGAGGTGAAAAGGAGAAGGGGGAGGGGGCATCTCTCCGGTCCACCCCCCCAGCCCGTCCAGCCGAGCGTCCCGCCGCCTGCATCAGGCACCTCTCGTCTCTGCACCAACACTCTGCATGATTATGTTGGACTCCGCAGTTGCTTGCCTTCAGCGGACTCCGTGAACATGTCCCACGGCAACCACAGGTATCTATGCTTTTCCTCTGAGCCCCTGAGAAGGGCCATCAGGTTCTCCATGCGTTGGATTTCCTCTACCCTGTATCCAGGAGCTGATTGTAGGTGTAGCGGAGGATTTCCACAGGGCTGGAATACACGCCCTGGCTGCGTTCACCAGATGGATAGTCAACGACTTTCTGTACTTCCCTACCTCTCCGCTAACGGAGTGCAACAATAGTGCCTCCGGGGCGAGAGGGACGTCCTCTCCCGTTATCTTACCGATCCACTCTACAACATTCCTCCAGAAGCCCTGTATTTTTTCACATTCCCAAAATATATGGAAAATGGTGCCTTGGGTCCTCTCACATCTCCAGCATAGTGACGAGACTGATGGGTAGAACCGATGTAGCGTTTGAGGAGTCCTATACCAGCGGCAGAGGATTTTGTACCCAGCTTCCTGGTAAGAATTGCTAACCGATGCTGGTTGCGCCAGTTCAAGAATTTTCTTCTTGGGGAAAGGGTTATCTTAAGGTCTCTTTCCCATGCTCAAATAAAGTTTGCCACAAAGGTCTCCCCAGGGTCCACCAGAAATTGGTATACTATGGATAGCGCTCCTCTAATAGGCTCCGAGGACGAGCACAACCATTCAAATGGCGTTAACTCCCTCCCAAACTCTTCGGGGGGGTAAGTTGCCAAGAAAATGGGTGATCTGGAGCGCTCTCCAATGCGACAAGAAAGGTGGGTCCCCCCACACCATAAGCTTCTGCTGGGTTTTCCATCTAGAGCCGCTCAAAAATTCACGTGTGGTGCCTCTACCAGGCGTTCTCCATTTTTTAAATCCTACATCTAGGTGGCCTGGGACGAAATCCAGAGCCCCTATGACCGGTCTGAGCGGGGAGGGTGAAGGGGCTATGTTCTCCCTTGCAGCATGTCTAGCCCAGACCTGCAGGGTTGGGCCTATTGTTGGGCACACTCTAAGCACGCTCGGGATCGCGTTGGGAGACCAGGGTAGGCCCCCGAGAGGGACCGGGTACCACGCCCGCTCCAATTGGACCCAACGCTTGTGCTCTCCGTGGAGGTTCCAGTCCACAATTCTGCCCAAGTGCGCCAAGTGCGTATTACATTTTGATGTTGGGGAGTCCCACGCCCCCCCTTGTTTTCGGTAAGGTGAGCAGTCTTTGTGAAACTTGCGGACTCTTGCCTCCCCACACAAATTTTATAAATTCTGTGCGGACTGTTTTCAAGAAGGAGGCTGGCAGGTGGATGGGGAGCACCTGAATAGGATAAAGCAGTCTCGGCAACACGTTCATTTTCAGAACATTGCACCTGCCAAACCAGGACTGTATCCTATCTTTCCAGATGTTGAGATCCCTCTTAATTACTGTAAGCAGTGGAAGGAAGTTTTTAACAAACACTTCTTTCAATGAGGGGGTAATCTGAACACCCAGGTATGAAATTGATTCTGTTGCCCAGCGAAAGGCAAAGCTGTTTTTGATAGTCACCAATTGTCTTATTGGTAGGGAGACATTTAAGACCTCTGACTTTTGTAAGTTTATCTTAAAGTTCGAGAGTTCGGCGTACTCTTTGAACTCCCTTAACAGGTTAGGGATGGTGGTCACCGGCTGGGTGATACAAAAGAGCAGGTCGTTGGCGAAGGCTGCCACTTTGTGCTCAGAGCCTCCACCCCTTTATGTCTGGGTTCGCCCTCACCCGGCAGAGGAAGGGTTCCAACGTTAAGATGAATATGATCGGGGACAACGGGCATCCCTGTCTTGCTCCATTCGTAATAGGAAAAGGTTCCGAGAGCATCCCGTTGACCTTGACACACGTCGCTGGGGAGGAGTGAGACATGTTGTCCTGTAGGCCCAGATGTTCCAGAGTGGCCCGAATAAAATCCCAGTGGACCCTGTTGAATGCTTTCTCCGCAGCCGTAGAAAGCAACATGGCTGGGATCTTTTCTTCATGAATCAGATGGATAAGATTGAGGACCCGGGTCACGTTGTCCTGAGCTTCTCTTTTTGGGGTAAAACCCACTTGGTCAAGGTCTACAAGCACACTTAAGTGTGACACAAGTCTATTGGCCAGTATTTTAGCGAACAATTTAAAATCTACGTTTAGTAGTGATATCGACCTATAGTTGGAGCAAAGCATGAGTCCTTTCCCTGCTTTGGAATGACCGTGACTTGGGCCCTTAACATGTCTGGTGGGACTGCCTGTTCGGTTGAAATAGAGTTGAATGCAGCTACCGCCTGTGGGGTCAGGACGTCCCCCAGCCATTTATAGTAGGACAGGGTGAACCCGTCTGGGCCCGGGGGCTTGCCCGTCTGCGACGATTTGACTGCATGAGCCCACTCCAGCTCGGAGATAGGCTCCTCCAAAGCCTCTACAATCTCGGGACCTAGTGTAGGGAGGCCGGACGCAGCTACATACCCCCGTGCATCATGGAGCAGGTTGGTCCGACTATTCCCCTCACCAGATAAGTTGTAGAGCTTACGGTAAAATTTCTTGAAAGCCGTAGCGCTGTCGTCCGGATTGGAACAGACCTGGCCCCTAAAATCTGCGGGACGAAGTTGTTCGCTATCTGTTCTCGCCCTTGCCAATGAACGCCCACATTTATTTCCGTGTTTATAGAAGGAGCACTTAACCCTTAGGAAGGAGGCTTTGGCCTTGACCAGCAATATGTCTCTCAGGTTTTCCCTGGCCAACGCCAGCTCCTGACCAACTCTCACTGCCTGCTGCCTTTTGTGTTCGGCTTCGAGTTTGCCAATCTTCTCCAGGAGGTCACTAGTGGCCTTCTCTCTCTCTCTTTTTTCCTCCTTGACGCCATCTTCAATAGGATACCCCTAATATAACATTTATGGGCTGCCCACAAGTTGAGTGGGCTCGTCTCCGGTCTAGCGTTCAGGTCAAAGTAAGATCTGAGCTCTCTCCTAACCTCCTCCTTTAAGGCTGGGTCTTGAAGTAGAGACTCATTAAGGATCCACGAGAGTGAGATCAGGGCATGGTCTGATATTGTGATAGGGTCTATCTTAGCTTTCTGTATGAGCTGGAGGTGCATATGCTCAATAAAAAGGTAATCGATTCTAGAATAGGAATCGTGAGGGAGAGAGTAGAAAGTATAGTCTCGCCCTCGCAGGTTTTGTATGCGCCAAGAATCCACCAATTGAGACGTCCTGAGGGCTGTTTTGAGTTTCTTGAGAGCCGAGAATGAGAGGTCGGAGGCCTTCCTGGACACACCTAGCAGCGGGTCTAAAGCCACGTTAAGGTCACCTCCGAAGATCACCATGCCTTCCGAGAAGGCATGGAGGGTTTCCAGGGTCTGTTCTATAAACCGCATTTGGTCCGCATTAGGTGCATAGATGTTTGCAAAAGTGCAGATTTGGTTGCCCATTCTCCCCTTAAGGAAGATGAACCTACCCTCCTCATTTGACAAGCTATCTATGAATGTCCAGGGAAGCGAGGAAGCGAGCAGAATGCCCACTCCCCTCGATCTTGCATCGGGCAAATATGAGTGATATCCTGTCGAGAAGCACCTATCCGAGAATTTAGGAGCCTTTTCTTTCTGGAAGTGTGACTCTTGTATGAACACTACTTGGGCTCTTCGCCTCCAGAACAGAGTGAGGAACATCTTCCTTTTCTTGGGAATGTTGAGGCCTTTGGTGTTTAGGGAAACGATTTGTAGCTCCATTGTGTTCTCTGTCCCAGGGTCGTACAACAAGTCAATGCAGAGGAGGGGTTAAACCACACGGACAAAGATCGGGCTCCGATGGGAAGCGAAGGGGGGGGCGGCGTGAGGGAGCCAGTGGAGGGGCAGCGGAGAGAGCTAGTCCCGACCAATCAGAGGGGAAGGGGACGGGAACAAGGGTAAGCAAAGAAGGAAGGAAGGGGGTCGGAGTGTAAGGAGAGGAAGAACGTAAAGGGGAAAAAGATGCCCATCTGCTCAGGTCTCTCAGACCCTGACGAGCTGGCCTATGTGGGGAATAAGAACTGTGGCGCTGCACAACAACGGAGGTCTCCCGCCCCCAGCCCAGGGCAGTTCCTCTCGCAAGGAACGGTTCAAACCTTAACCCAACTTAACATATCCCACTCAACCGTCTCCAGCGAGCGTTTCCAGGGACGGATAAGTCTCACACAAACATATACAACCTTTAACAGTAATAGCCACTTGCAAAAAACCCATAATATACAGTTATCCACGCCTCGGACCCCCACCGCCCCACCCGTAAGAGGGTCCCTCTCAATCGGCCAACAGGTGTCCCAAGTCCCCCCAAGCCGGGCCCCGTGTCACACAAGGCCAGAGACGTCGGCACAAACCGCCCGCCGGGACCTGGCGGGGAGGGGGACCCCAATGGGCGATCCCCCCCCCGGCAGCCCCCCAACGCAAGCCACACACAGCGGCCACGACCCCGGGCCAGTGATGAGGTTATGAATGCAATCAGGGCACTACCAGGCAGGAAGGCACCAGGGCCAGATGGGATGCCAGCTGAGTGGTATAAATTGGGACTGGAGCAGATTGCCCCAAGGCTGTGGGAGGTGCTGACACAAGCATTAGAAACGGAGTGCCTCCCGGCCTGCTTTCATGAGGCACACGTGGTTCTTATTCATAAGGAGGGGCTCTGACTCATATGCATCATATAGACCCATATCTCTGCTAAATAAAGATGCTAAAGTACTGGATAAAATCCTTGCGATCAGACTGAACAAGGTTATACAACTCATTGGCCCTGATCAGTCAGGTTTCATGCCTGGGTGTACCACAAGCATTAATCTGCATAGAGTGATGTCGAACCTTCAGCTCATTCACGATAACTGCGGGAGATAGGTGCTTATTTCACTGGATAATGAAAAAGTTTTTGATTCAATAGAATGGGGGTACCTCTGGGCAGTACTGGCAAGGTTTGGACTCCCAGGGAACTTTATCAAATATATTAAGCTCTTATATGGTCGGCCCACCGCCAGAGTGCGGGTCAGTGGGTGTTACTCAAATACTTTTGCGCTAAATAGAGGAACTAGGCAAGGATGCCCATTATCACCACTCCTCTTTGCCCTAGCTATTGAACCCCTGGCGATCACTATAAGAAATTCTCCAACCGTCGTGAGATGGAAATTGCGTGGAGTGGAGGAGAAGATATCACTTTACGCAGATGACACACTCTTATATCTCGCCGACGGCCATGAGTCCCTGGACGCAGCGTTAGAGGTCATCGGAACATTTGGGAGTTTCTCAGGAGTAAAGATTAATTGGGAAAAATCTAGTCTAATGATGGTGGATGAGCCGGACCCCCCGGATATATCTCCGAGATCCCGTTTAAAAATAGTCCAACAATTCAAATACCTGGGGATTATGATTAGTAGGCACCCTAGTGACTTCATATCCCTTAATATTTCCCCGGTAGTGTCATTCAATGGGGAACCTCCCGTTGTCAGTTATGGGCAGAATTAATATTTTTAAGATGATATTCCTCCCTAAATCTTTGTACATATATCAGGCCTCACTGGTGCTTTTACCAGTGTCCCACACTCTAGACGGTTACGTTTG
Source organism: Gastrophryne carolinensis (assembly GCA_027917425.1). Lineage (NCBI taxonomy): Eukaryota > Metazoa > Chordata > Amphibia > Anura > Microhylidae > Gastrophryne > Gastrophryne carolinensis. The sequence continues at coordinate 9,527 of JAQIHN010000860.1, forward strand.
GCTTTATATGGGGGCGATCTCCACCAAGGTTAAACAGACAAACAATGAAGGCGCAAACAGCAGTGGGAGGACTGGTGGTGCCATATATGCAAGTGTATTTTTACGCTACTCAGATGTTATTTGCGCACTGGTGGATACGCCAACCACTGGATAACCCGGTGGTGACTCTGGAAAAGGCGGTGTTGGGCTCCTCCGAAGGGCTATCTTCCTTGGTGTATAGGGGGGTACGAGGTAAGCGAGAGGCAACTACCTGTATGCGGACTGTATGCAATATCTGGGACAGAGTGGCCAAATTGAGCTTAGACCTGAGTGGGAATCAAATTTGGTCCCCCTTCAACCCCCTTTGGAACAACCCCAGATTCCCTGAGTTGGGCACTATGCAGGACCCACAGTTCTGGGTTGGAAAGGGCATCCGGACCATTGGGAGCTCTTATGTCTTTTGACCAACTTAAAGAGATATTTTACCTTCCAAACCGGGTTTCTTTTCTTTACCTGCAACTCAGACATGCCCTGCAGGCCCAATTCCATAAAGTAGGCCCAAGGATATCAGTGTCTCAAGTGGAGGGGGTTGTTAGAGAGACGAACCTTGAGAAGCCTATCTCCACAATCTACAAATGCTTGATGAGCGAGCTGGAGTTCCCTAGGGAAAGGATCGAGACCAAATGGCAGGCATTAGATCAAACCTTAGACCGGGATGATTGGTAGGAGATACTGGATAATTTGCACTCGTCAGTGGTTGAGACCAGAGACAGATTGATTCAGACCAAATGGATCCACCAAGCTTATATTACGCCGGTGCGATTGCATAAAAGCAGAGGACAATTGTCCAAGATGTGAGCGGGAAAGTGGCACATGGGTCCATATGGTATGGTCCTGTGGCGTCTTACAGAATTATTGAAGGAATATAATGGGAATTGTAAGCAGAGTGGTGGGATTTCAGATCTCCTGGGGGTGGTCGAGTCGGTGTCGGAACTGAGAGCATTGAGGTCATTGCTACGGCTACTGTTTTTTTTATGCCAGGAAATGGATACTATTAAATTGGAAGCACCCTGCTAAGTCATCTGTGCAGGCGTGGAAAAGGCTAATTAATCAAAAGCTCGCCATGTATAAACTCACGTATGCGACAAGAGGGATACCCGACAAACTCATGAAGATTTGGGATCCCTAGTTCCAACGATACAGTATCCGAGGGCGATTAAACCGAGAGGGGGCGGTTTGGGTCACCAGGGTGGAGATCTTGGATTTGTGGTGGTCGCTGGAGTGGGAGGTACCTACACCTATACTTTATTGATGGGACCAAGAGCCCCAGGAACCAGAACAAATAGCCTAGGAACAGTTACCAGGTATATCTTAGTATTATGTCTCAGATGGAAGTAATCTAGATCTCCTGAGTCCAGTGTGCATGTGTGAGTGAATGGTTGTCGTGTCTTCATTTAGAATGCCATAATACTCAAGTAGCGCATGTTGCGCTTTCAAGATGTGATACGACGTTTTTTTATATGACATACGACGATGTTTGTATATGTCTTTGTTTTTCATAAATAAAAACTTTTAAAAAAAAAGTCCTGACAGCAATGACAGCTCCTCCATTTGAACCTATTCAGGCCTATCCTATTAAATTCCTGACCTGGAAGGTTCTATTTTTAGTGGCAATTACTTAGTGATATTTAGGTATCATCCTGTCATCACCCCTTTCTGCAGATTTTTCAGGATCAGGTGGTATAAAGGGTGGACCCTTAAAAACTTAAGCTAGTTACCTGGTAACACTTTGGGCCACAGTTCTGGATCCTGTTGCCCTCAATATGTGCCCTTTGAATGGATACCACTTGGGGCGCCTGAATGGACTGGATCCTGTTGCCCTCAATATGTGCCCTTTGAATGGATACCACTTGGGGCACCTGAATGGACTTTGCTCCCATTTGGGGCATTAGCCTATGATTTCCTGAAGAATCATCATATGGAAAATGACTCAGATACCTATGGAATGCTGAGCCAATGATATAGTCCTTTTCGGTCACTGTCACTGTTGCGTCCAATATTATGTTCTATGCTTTGTATATATATATATGGTATGTAATGTACATTTGGACACTAATAAGTGTCTCCAATTTGTGCATTTCCTCAATATAACATATTCTGTGAGTAGTTAAATGTTGACCCCGTCGATAATGCCCTTCCTCTGTTTTCTTTATTGATCATGTTTATATACAAGGGTTATCACTATGTTGCCTTAAGCTTTATGTGTATAATTAATGGTGCATAAATAGACATTAGCCGCATGTACTGTATATCGTTAATCGCCTCCTTCTTTTCATCCTTCCACCTCTCCTGAGTGGCGCAATTTGTCAGCCATACATGTCTATGCTTGCAACGTATCTGTGCCCCAGGTGCCGGCACCGTACTATCAGCTGGTTCCCTCCAGTGCGCATGTGCACCTGGAGTTTGGACATTACATCTATCAGCTGTTCTGTTGCGGTGCGCGCGCGCACCTCTGGGGGGGTGGGCGTCTTCTGACGTGCACCATACCAGGCGCGCGCTCACCGGGGGACAGACGGGCGCGGCTGCTGCAGACACTGGCCGCTGCCCTCTATTGGCCCGAGCAGCGGTTTGATGTAGGTGATGATACAATTATATATCTTTGGTACCATCTCTTTATACATTAGGTCCATCTCCGTCCATATTAGTTATGGGCCATGTAATGCTATTACGCAGCTATAGACTCCAGAACTTGGCTCATACTTTTACTTCTGCCCTTCATCCGGCCCATGTATGTACCTACTTCCGCCCTCACCTCATGGTGTGGTTTTGGCGGGGAAGACGGCCGATCCCCTGGGAGGATGGGGAGGAGACACATTTGGGGGCTATTTAAACAGGACAGAGTATAGCCAGCCACACTCTGATGAAGTGGCAGTAGGTGGTTGCCACGCAACGCGTCAGTGGTGCTGGCTTGCTGAGTTTGAGGTGGACTCTGACTGCCTTACACGGTAATGTACATTGTTTTGACCTTATTTACTTGTCCATTTTGAGAATTGTGGTTATTATCTCAGTGCTATTGTGACTTATGCCCTGGAGCCTGCTACCTCCTCTTTGTTTCTTTGCACATATATATGCACTTTGCACTTAACACTTTCACTTGTGCACTTACATATTTTATAGATATACCTTTTATAGGGACATCTTAGTCCCCCCTCTTTTTCTTGTCTATCATTATTATTTCATTCATCCATTGAATGACTTTGGTTGTATACTTTTGCACATTAATCGCCTTGCATATATTCTCTTTGCACATTGCACTGGCACTTTCAGAGGGAGAGACTCCTGGGCAGAATTGGTACACTGATGCAATAATTAATAATTAAGAATTAATTGTACATTTTAATATTTTATGAATTTCTTAGTATTCATATCTATTGCTATTAGTCCATTATGTCCCCCATCTCATGCATAGCGTTTTAACTGTTTTTAGATGTATGTCTTTTTTGCTTATAGTAACAAATATAAATTTTTTTGAATACATTATCTGTAGAGCGGCTGATCTGTATAGATAATTGGGGGGCTTGGGTGGGCTGTACTGGCAGTCCACCACTCTGTACACATAGTTACCTGGTAACTTCTTTTCTAAACATCCAAAAGGGCAGCATACAGGTTTTCCTCCCTTAAAAAAAACAGTACTGATGATTAAACATAAAATACATTCAATGATATATTGAATGTATTTCATGTTTAATCATCAGTACTGTTTTTGTCTGTTTAGGGGCTAAAGTTTTATCCATTTCTGGTGGTCATGTGTTCTATCCTAGGGGCGGAGACATGAGGTCTTATAAGTATGCAGCCCGTTTCGATGTTTAGAAAAAAGTTACCAGGTAACTAACTTGACATATGTCTAGTAACTAGTTTAAACACTTTGTAGATACTAATGCGACCACCAGGGGTCAGTATATGAAGCAAACCAGATACAGCAAAATCATGCCAGGGTACAATGATTGAACCTCACAGTATACATAAGCAAATAAATGGCAATATATAGCAGGTAAGGACGTTATCATATGCATGGTCCATAATTGTACCCAGTAGCAGTCACAAATATCAAGCAGAGAGATGGCATAGCGAGATATACATAGCATACAAAGAAAGATTGCGCTTACAGGCTGACCACTGAGAATGACAACTCGAGTTGTCATTCTCAGTTACTGGACATAGCTTGTATATATATATGTGTGTTTGTTTCACAAATTAAATCACTTTTGATTGATGCATAGCTATTTTGAGTGGGTGTTCACTTACTCCATTTTCTGTTTACATCTCTTTCCCACATTCCCTTCATATTTCTCTCTTTCCCACATTCATAGAAACATAGAAGGTGCATCTAGTCTGCCCTTCATATTTCCCTCCATCTTTCTCTCTTTCCCACATTCTTTCCATCGTTCTCTCTTTTCTACATTCCCTCCATCGTTCTCTCTTTCCCACATTCCCTCCATCTTTCACTCTTTCCCACATTCTTTCCATCGTTCTCTCTTTTCTACATTCCCTCCATCGTTCTCTCTTTCCCACATTCCCTCCATCGTTCTCTCTTTCCCACATTCCCTCCATCTTTCACTCTTTCCCACATTCTTTCCATCGTTCTCTCTTTTCCACATTCCCTCCATCTTTCTCTCTTTCCCACATTCCCTCCATCGTGTTCTCTTTTCCACATTCCCTCCTTTCTCTCTTTTCCACATTCCCTCCATTGTTCTCTCTTTTCCACATTCCCTCCTTTCTCTCTTTTCCACATTCCCTCCATCTTTCTCTCTTTTCTACATTCCCTCCATCGTTCTCTCTTTCCCACATTCCCTCCATCGTTCTCTCTTTTCCACATTCCCTCCTTTCTCTCTTTTCCACATTCCCTCCATTGTTCTCTTTTCCACATTCCCTCCTTTCTCTCTTTTCCACATTCCCTCCATCGTTCTCTCTTTCCCACATTCCCTCCATCTTTCACTCTTTTCCACATTCCCTCCTTTCTCTCTTTTCCACATTCCCTCCTTTCTCTCTTTTCCACATTCCCTCCATCGTTCTTTTTTCCACATTCCCTCCTTTCTCTCTTTACCACATTCCCTCCATCATTCTCTCTTTTCCACATTCCCTTTTTTCTCTCTTTTCCACATTCCCTCCATCTTTCTCTCTTTCCCACATTCCCTTTTTTCTTTTTTTTCCACATTCCCTCCATCGTTCTCTCTTTTCAACATTCCCTCCTTTCTCTCTTTTTCACATTCCCTCCATCTTTCTCTTTTCCACATTCCCTTTTTTCTCTCTTTTCCACATTCCCTCCATCTTTCTCTTTTCCACATTTCCTCCATCGTTCTCTCTTTTCCACATTCCCTCCATCTTTCTCTTTTCCACATTTCCTCCATCGTTCTCTCTTTCCCACATTCCCTCCACCTTTCTCTCTTTACCACATTCCCTCCATCTTTCTCTTTTCCACATTCCCTCCATCGTTCTCTCTTTCCCACATTCCCTCCATCTTTCTCTCTTTACCACATTCCCTCCATCTTTCTCTTTTCCACATTTCCTCCATCGTTCTCTCTTTCCCACATTCCCTCCATCTTTCTCTCTTTACCACATTCCCTCCATCTTTCTCTTTTCCACATTCCCTCCATAGTTCTCTCTTTCCCACATTCCCTCCATCTTTCTCTCTTTTCCACATTCCCTCCATCGTTCTCTCTTTCCCACATTCCCTCCATCTTTCTCTCTTTACCACATTCCCTCCATCTTTCTCTTTTCCACATTCCCTCCATCGTTCTCTCTTTCCCACATTCCCTCCATCTTTCTCTCTTTACCACATTCCCTCCATCTTTCTCTTTTCCACATTTCCTCCATCGTTCTCTCTTTCCCACATTCCCTCCATCTTTCTCTCTTTACCACATTCCCTCCATCTTTCTCTTTTCCACATTCCCTCCATAGTTCTCTCTTTCCCACATTCCCTCCATCTTTCTCTCTTTTCCACATTTCCTCCATCGTTCTCTCTTTCCCACATTCCCTCCATCTTTCTCTCTTTACCACATTCCCTCCATCTTTCTCTTTTCCACATTCCCTCCATAGTTCTCTCTTTCCCACATTCCCTCCATCTTTCTCTCTTTTCCACATTCCCTCCATCGTTCTCTCTTTTCCACATTCCTTCCATCTTTCTCTTTTCCACATTCCCTCCATCTTTCTCTCTTTTCCACATTCCCTCCATCTTTCTCTTTTCCACATTCCCTCCTTTCTCTCTTTCCCACATTCCCTCCATCTTTCTCTCTTTTCCACATTCCCTCCTTTCTCATTTCCACATTCCCTCCATCTTTCTCTCTTTACCACATTCCCTCCATCTTTCTCTTTTCCACATTCCCTCCATCGTTCTCTCTTTTCCACATTACCTCCATAGTTCTCTCTTTCCCACATTCCCTCCATCTTTCTCTCTTTTCCACATTCCCTCCATCGTTCTCTCTTTTCCACATTCCTTCCATCTTTCTCTTTTCCACATTCCCTCCATCTTTCTCTCTTTTCCACATTCCCTCCATCTTTCTCTTTTCCACATTCCCTCCATCTTTCTCTCTTTTCCACATTCCCTTTTTTCTCTCTTTTCCTCATTCCCTCCATCGTTCTCTCTTTTCCACATTCCCTCCATCGTTCTCTCTTTTCCACATTCCCTCCATCGTTCTCTCTTTTCCACATTCCCTCCATCGTTCTCTCATTTCCACATTCCCTCCATCTTTCTCTCTTTTCCACATTCCCTCCATCTTTCTCTTTTCCACATTCCCTCCATGTTTCTCTCTTTCCCACATTCCCTCCAACTTTCTCTCTTTTCCACATTCCCTTTTTTCTCTCTTTTCCACATTCCCTCCATCTTTCTCTTTTCCACATTCCCTCCATCGTTCTCTCTTTTCCACATTCCCTCCATCTTTCTCTCTTTTCCACATTCCCTCCATCGTTCTCTCTTTTCCACATTCCCTCCATCGTTCTCTCTTTCCCACATTCCCTCCAACTTTCTCTCTTTTCCACATTCCCTTTTTTCTCTCTTTTCCACATTCCCTCCATGTTTCTCTCTTTCCCACATTCCCTCCAACTTTCTCTCTTTTCCACATTCCCTTTTTTCTCTCTTTTCCACATTCCCTCCATCTTTCTCTTTTCCACATTCCCTCCATCGTTCTCTCTTTTCCACATTCCCTCCATCTTTCTCTCTTTTCCACATTCCCTCCATCTTTCTCTTTTCCACATTTCCTCCATCGTTCTCTCTTTCCCACATTCCCTCCATCTTTCTCTCTTTTCCACATTCCCGTTTTTCTCTATTTTCCACATTCCCTCCATCGTTCTCTCTTTTCCACATCCCCCCATCATTCTCTCTTTTCCACATTCCCTCCATTGTTCTCTCTTTTCCACATTCCCTTCATCGTTCTCTCTTTTCCACATTCCCTCCTTTCTCTCTTTTGCACATTCCCTCCATCTTTCTCTCTTTTCCACATTCCCTCCTTTCTCTTTTCCACATTCCCTCCTTTCTCTCTTTTCCACATTCCCTCCTTTCTCTTTTTTCCACATTCCCTCCATCGTTCTCTCTTTTCCACATTCCCTCCTTTCTCTCTTTTGCACATTCCCTCCATCTTTCTCTCTTTTCCACATTCCCTCCTTTCTCTTTTCCACATTCCCTCCTTTCTCTCTTTTTCACATTCCCTCCATCTTTCTCTTTTCCACATTCCCTTTTTTCTCTCTTTTCCACATTTCCTCCATCGTTCTCTCTTTTCCACATTCCCTCCTTTCTCTCTTTGCACATTCCCTCCATCCTTTCCTCAAAACCAACCCACCAAACACAAAACCCAACCACATTCCCTCCTTTCTCTCTTTCCACATTCCCTCCATCTTCTCTCTTTTCCACATTCCTCCATTCTCACTTTTCCACATTCCCTCCAAACTTCCACAATCCCAACCCACCCAAACACACAAAACCACATTCCCTCCTTTCTCTTTCCACAAATCCCCCAACCCACTTCACAAACCCCTCCATCTTCACACTTCCACAAACCCCCAATCACAATTCCACAACCCTCCTTCACTATTCCACATTCCCTTTTTTCTCTCTTTTCCACATCCCTCTCTCTTTTCAACATTCCCTCCATCGTTCTCTCTTTCCCACATTCCCTCCATCTTTCTCTCTTTCCCACATTCCCTCCATCTTTCTCTCTTTCCCACATTCCCTCCATCTTTCTCTCTTTCCCACATTCCCTCCATCTTTCTCTCTTTTCCACATTCCCTCCATCTTTCTCTCTTTTCCACATTCCCTCCTTTCTCATTTCCACATTCCCTCCATCGTTCTCTCTTTTCCACATTCCCTCCATCGTTCTCTCTTTCCCACATTCCCTCCATCTTTCTCTCTTTTCCACATTCCCTCCAACTTTCTCTCTTTCCCACATTCCCTCCATCTTTCTCTCTTTCCCACATTCCCTCCATCGTTCTCTCTTTCCCACATTCCCTCCATCTTTCTCTCTTTCCCACATTCCCTCCATCTTTCTCTCTTTTCCACATTCCCTCCAACTTTCTCTCTTTTCCACATTCCCTTTTTTCTCTCTTTTCCACATTCCCTCCATCTTTCTCTTTTCCACATTCCCTCCATCTTTCTCTCTTTACCACATTCCCTCCATCGTTCTCTCTTTTCCACATTCCCTTTTTTTCTCTCGTTTCCACATTCCCTCCATCTTTCTCTTTTCCACATTTCCTCCATCGTTCCCTCTTTTCCACATTCCCTCCATAGTTCTCTCTTTTCCACATTCCCTCCATCTTTCTCTCTTTCCCACATTCCCTCCATCTTTCTCTCTTTTCCACATTCCCTCCTTTCTCATTTTCACATTCCCTCCATCTTTCTCTCTTTACCACATTCCCCCCTTTCTCTTTTCCACATTCCCTCCTTTCTCTTTTCCACATTCACTCCTTTCTCTCTTTTTCACATTCCCTCCATCTTTCTCTTTTCCACATTCCCCTTTTTCTTTCTTTTCCACATTCCCGCCATCTTTCTCTTTTCCACATTTCCTCCATCGTTCTCTCTTTACCACATTCCCGCCTTTCTCTTTTCCACATTCCCTCCTTTCTCTTTTCCACATTCCCTCCTTTCTCTCTTTTTCACATTCCCTCCATCTTTCTCTTTTCCACATTCCCTTTTTTCTCTCTTTCCCACATTCCCTCCATCTTTCTCTCTTTTCCACATTCCCTCCTTTCTCATTTCCACATTCCCTCCATCTTTCTCTCTTTTCCACATTCCCTCCATCTTTCTCTCTTTACCACATTCCCTCCATCTTTCTCTCTTTCCCACATTCCCTCCATCTTTCTCTCTTTTCCACATTCCCTCCAACTTTCTCTCTTTACCACATTCCCTCCATCGTTCTCTCTTTTCCACATTCCCTCCATCGTTCTCTCTTTTCCACATTCCCTCCATCGTTCTCTCTTTTCCACATTCCCTCCATCGTTCTCTCTTTCCCACATTCCCTCCATCTTTCTCTCTTTCCCACATTCCCTCCATCTTTCTCTCTTTTCCACATTCCCTCCAACTTTCTCTCTTTACCACATTCCCTCCATCGTTCTCTCTTTTCCACATTCCCTCCATCGTTCTCTCTTTCCCACATTCCCTCCATCTTTCTCTCTTTTCCACATTCCCTCCAACTTTCTCTCTTTTCCACATTCCCTCCATCGTTCTCTCTTTCCCACATTCCCTCCATCGTTCTCTCTTTCCCACATTCCCTCCATCTTTCTCTCTTTTCCACATTCCCTCCAACTTTCTCTCTTTCCCACATTCCCTCCATCTTTCTCTCTTTTCCACATTCCCTCCATCGTTCTCTCTTTTCCACATTCCCTTTTTTCTCTCGTTTCCACATTCCCTCCATCTTTCTCTTTTCCACATTCCCTCCATCTTTCTCTCTTTACCACATTCCCTCCATCGTTCTCTCTTTTCCACATTCCCTTTTTTCTCTCGTTTCCACATTCCCTCCATCTTTCTCTTTTCCACATTTCCTCCATCGTTCCCTCTTTTCCACATTCCCTCCATCTTTCTCTCTTTTCCACATTCCCTCCTTTCTCATTTTCACATTCCCTCCATCTTTCTCTCTTTACCACATTCCCTCCATCTTTCTCTCTTTACCACATTCCCTCCTTTCTCTCTTTTCCACATTCCCTCCTTTCTCTTTTCCACATTCACTCCTTTCTCTCTTTTTCACATTCCCTCCATCTTTCTCTTTTCCACATTCCCTCCTTTCTCTCTTTTCCACATTCCCTCCTTTCTCTTTTCCACATTCACTCCTTTCTCTCTTTTTCACATTCCCTCCATCTTTCTCTTTTCCACATTCCCCTTTTTCTTTCTTTTCCACATTCCCGCCATCTTTCTCTTTTCCACATTTCCTCCATCGTTCTCTCTTTACCACATTCCCTCCTTTCTCTTTTTCACATTTCCTCCTTTCTCTCTTTTTCATATTCCATCCTTTCCATATTCCCTCCATCTTTCTCTATTCCTCATTCTCTCCTCCTCTCTCTATTTTCCTTCCTCTGGTACATGCTGGGTGCACAGCCAATCAGAGCAGTTTGCTGTGCATATGTAATTCGGCAAACAGCTCTGACAGACTGCAATGGGGGGGTGTAAGCGGCTGCCTCCCCAGCGACACACATGCTCCTGTCCCGGCCTATGTGATTGGCTGGGGGGGATCGCACACACAACCCGAGGATGCCAGGGATTGTACAGTCAGAGCTGTTTGTTGAATTACATATGCACGACACACGGCTCCTCATGCACCATAGAAATGAGACATGAAGAAAGGGGAGTCTTCTGGACTTTATGAGTTTTACACAGTGGGCACCACAACTCGGGAGGAAAAAAGGTGATGTCAGCACTCCTTGTAAAATTCAAATGCTTTAATATGCACACTTTAAAAATATATCTCCATATCGGCAAAAGGCAGCTAAAAGCAATATCAGACCCTGACAGATGCAAAATAAACCATGCAATGCTTACGCGTTTCGGACTGCTAGGGTCCTTAATCATAGATCACAACTCGGGAGGCCCTGGCGGAAGGCCAGTGGCCGGCCCTGGAGTCTTTTCAAGCAGACTCACAGGTACTACTACAGCAGCCAGGGCTTCATATTAAATGAGACACAATCAGCAGCAATTAGGGGGAGAGGGATTGGGTGCAGTGACCCGCAGCCACAGCCTCCATGGCTTGTTACTGGAAGTGGCGCTGGCTGCCTCAGTTTGTGCTGTAGCTTCCAGTGCCTCCTGCAGACCCATCCTCCATCATTTGAGTATAATCCACTGCGGGGCAGAGTTCCGCTTTAAGAATACTGATAGGGGGCGCTAACTTCAATAGTGCCTAGAGCGCTAGGGTTAAATTGTGGTTGTGTAGGCCTATTAGTAGCAGAGGGTGGCAGCGGAGTTTAAGTGGTACTTAAACCGGACCTTCGCCATGATTTATTGAAAAGCTTAAACACATAAAAAATGATTCCCCAGCATCTAAAGTTAATATATTTTAAGTTTTTAGTCACTTACTTATTATTGTCTTCCCCACTGGGTTGCAACTCTCTCCAGGACTTTAGGATAAGGGCGCCGCCATCTTGACTCAGAAGCATCGCATTTACTGAGGAGAGGAGAGTGGGATAAAGTACAGGGGGTGGGTTACAGCTGTGCTTTGCAGAGCTTTACAGAGCAAAGCTGGGGTCAGGGAAAGGTCAGCAGTCCCAGAATGCAGAGCAGCACAGTCAGGAGGCACTTCCTGTTTGCAGGCTGCCTGATAAAATGGCTGCTTCCATAAGCCGCCATCTTGGATGTTTAAAGTCTCATAACATGCAGTAGATGCAGGTAGGATGATTTTTAATGTGAGCAATCTGTATGTACAGGGTGGGGGAAACATATAAGATAGACTCTTATTTAGAGTGAAGGACCGCTTTAAAGACTAGGCAGAGGGATGGCAGTAGTGTGCAAGCCCTCAAGAAATGATCCCATTTATATAGGGGGTAGCAGCAGGATTGGCATTTTGACAACTTAGGCCCTTATTTAAGAAAGGATAGCATCAGGTAGCGCCTGGTTAATGTGAGGTAGCGACAGGTAGCGACTGGTGAACGCCGGACACGGCACGCAATTACACATTTATCAAGCAGAATCTGTTTAGCAACTGGGATAGCGCCATGTAGCGTCTGATTCATCATTTTCACAGCCTCAGCGAACAGCGCCAGCGTTCAGCCTTGCACAGCGCCAGGTATGACCTCTCGCTACCTGTCGCTCTCCCATACATTTCAATGGACGAACCTTTTCTTCTCTTTAAACCGGGTTTTTTTTTTGCCAAAAAATCACAAATAATTCTGTGACCTTCAGAAATGACATTACAGGTCTGCCATTAAAGTGTTCATGTTACAATGTGGTTACAATGTAATTCCATATGTTTTCGCTTTGTTACTAGTGGATAGATGCTGGAAAACACACTTTAAACACACCGCCTCCAGCGCTGT
>JAQIHN010000861.1:0-21972 GCA_027917425.1 Gastrophryne carolinensis
GGGCCCTTCTGGGGGCTGTAGGGGCCCCCGCGCGGGAATGCGCGAATTGGCGGGAATTTGAAAAAAACCTCCCGCTCCGGAGCTACAGGGGGAGCGGGACGAGGCGGGAGGCTCATGCCGGGCGGGAGGCTATTTGCCCGGGTAAGGGCCCGGCCACGAGCCGGTAAAAAAAATGTCAAAAATAGAAAAAAATCCAAAACTTAAGCCTAATGCACTGTGGGCCCAGGCGGACCCGCGGGTGCCCTGCCGGCGGGCTGGGAGCACCCGCGGGTGGCAGTACCTGTAATAGAATCACCCCCGCTCCGGCTTGACTGACAGCGGGAGGAGGCGGGACTGTTAAGCCGGGTGGGAGAATACCGCCGCCGGCTATGCTTTATGCTGCAGCCGGTGAAAACAGTAAAAAAATAAAAAACACACCAAAATTAAGCCACAGTTAGAGCGGGGCTAGGGGGACCCCCCGAGGCATGAGCGGGCCCTTCTGGGGGCTGTAGGGGCCCCCGCGCGGGAATGCGCGAAATGGCGGGAATTTGAAAAAAACCTCCCGCTCCGGAGCTACAGGGGGAGCGGGACGAGGCGGGAGGCTCATGCCGGGCGGGAGGCTATTTGCCCGGGTAAGGGCCCGGCCACGAGCCGGTAAAAAAAATGTCAAAAATAGAAAAAAATCCAAAACTTAAGCCTAATGCACTGTGGGCCCAGGCGGACCCGCGGGTGCCCTGCCGGCGGGCTGGGAGCACCCGCGGGTGGCAGTACCTGCAATAGAATCACCCTCGCTCCGGCTTGACTGACAGCGGGAGGAGGCGGGACTGTTAAGCCGGGCGGGAGAATACCGCCGCCGGCTATGCTTTATGCTGCAGCCGGTGAAAACTGTAAAAAAAATTAAAACACACCAAAATTAAGCCACAGTTAGAGCGGGGCTAGGGGGACCCCCCGAGGCATGAGCGGGCCCTTCTGGGGGCTGTAGGGGCCCCCGCGCGGGAATGCGCGAAATGGCGGGAATTTGAAAAAAACCTCCCGCTCCGGAGCTACAGGGGGAGCGGGACGAGGCGGGAGGCTCATGCCGGGCGGGAGGCTATTTGCCCGGGTAAGGGCCCGGCCACGAGCCGGTAAAAAAAATGTCAAAAATAGAAAAAAATCCAAAACTTAAGCCTAATGCACTGCGGGCCCCGGCGGACCCGCGGGTGCCCTGCCGGCGGGCTGGGAGCACCCGCGGGCGGCAGGAAATGTAAGAGAATCACCCTCGCTCCGGCTTCACTGACAGCGGGAGGAGGCGGGACTGTTAAGCCGGGCGGGAGAATACCGCCGCCGGCTATGCTTTATGCTGCAGCCGGTGAAAACTGTAAAAAAAATTAAAACACACCAAAATTAAGCCACAGTTAGAGCGGGGCTAGGGGGACCCCCCGAGGCATGAGCGGGCCCTTCTGGGGGCTGTAGGGGCCCCCGCGCGGGAATGCGCGAAATGGCGGGAATTTGAAAAAAACCTCCCGCTCCGGAGCTACAGGAGGAGCGGGACGAGGCGGGAGGCTCATGCCGGGCGGGAGGCTATTTGCCCGGGTAAGGGCCCGGCCACGAGCCGGTAAAAAAAATGTCAAAAATAGAAAAAAATCCAAAACTTAAGCCTAAGGCACTGTGGGCCCAGGCGGACCCGCGGGTGCCCTGCCGGCGGGCTGGGAGCACCCGCGGGCGGCAGGAAATGTAAGAGAATCACCCTCGCTCCGGCTTCACTGACAGCGGGAGGAGGCGGGACTGTTAAGCCAGGCGGGAGTATACCGCCGCCGGCTATGCTTTATGCTGCAGCCGGTGAATACTGTAAAAAAATAAAAAACACACCAAAATTAAGCCAAAGTTAGAGCGGGGCTAGGGGGACCCCCCGAGGCATGAGCGGGCCCTTCTGGGGGCTGTAGGGGCCCCCGCGCGGGAATGCGCGAAATGGCGGGAATTTGAAAAAAACCTCCCGCTCCGGAGCTACAGGGGGAGCGGGACGAGGCGGGAGGCTCATGCCGGGCGGGAGGCTATTTGCCGGGTAAGGGCCCGGCCACGAGCCGGTAAAAAAAATGTCAAAAATAGAAAAAAATCAAAAACTTAAGCCTAATGCACTGTGGGCCCAGGCGGACCCGCGGGTGCCCTGCCGGCGGGCTGGGAGCACCCGCGGGTGGCAGTACCTGTAATAGAATCACCCCCGCTCCGGCTTGACTGACAGCGGGAGGAGGCGGGACTGTTAAGCCGGGCGGGAGAATACCGCCGCCGGCTATGCTTTATGCTGCAGCCGGTGAAAACTGTAAAAAAAATAAAAACACACCAAAACTAAACCACAGTTAGAGCGGGGCTAGGGGGACCCCCCGAGGCATGAGCGGGCCCTTCTGGGGGCTGTAGGGGCCCCCGCGCGGGAATGCGCGAAATGGCGGGAATTTGAAAAAAAACTCCCGCTCCGGAGCTACAGGGGGAGCGGGACGAGGCGGGAGGCTCATGCCGGGCGGGAGGCTATTTGCCCGTGTAAGGGCCCGGCCACGAGCCGGTAAAAAAAATGTCAAAAATAGAAAAAAATCCAAAACTTAAGCCTAATGCACTGTGGGCCCAGGCGGACCCGCGGGTGCCCTGCCGGCGGGCTGGGAGCACCCGCGGGCGGCAGGAAATGTAAGAGAATCACCCTCGCTCCGGCTTGACTGACAGCGGGAGGAGGCGGGACTGTTAAGCCGGGCGGGAGAATACCGCCGCCGGCTATGCTTTATGCTGCAGCCGGTGAAAACAGTAAAAAAAAAAAAAAACACACCAAAATTAAGCCACAGTTAGAGCGGGGCTAGGGGGACCCCCCGAGGCATGAGCGGGCCCTTCTGGGGGCTGTAGGGGCCCCCGCGCGGGAATGCGCGAATTGGCGGGAATTTGAAAAAAACCTCCCGCTCCGGAGCTACAGGGGGAGCGGGACGAGGCGGGAGGCTCATGCCGGGCGGGAGGCTATTTGCCCGGGTAAGGGCCCGGCCACGAGCCGGTAAAAAAAATGTCAAAAATAGAAAAAAATCCAAAACTTAAGCCTAATGCACTGTGGGCCCAGGCGGACCCGCGGGTGCCCTGCCGGCGGGCTGGGAGCACCCGCGGGTGGCAGTACCTGCAATAGAATCACCCTCGCTCCGGCTTGACTGACAGCGGGAGGAGGCGGGACTGTTAAGCCGGGCGGGAGAATACCGCCGCCGGCTATGCTTTATGCTGCAGCCGGTGAAAACTGTAAAAAAAATAAAAACACACCAAAATTAAGCCACAGTTAGAGCGGGGCTAGGGGGACCTCCGAGGCATGAGCGGGCCCTTCTGGGGGCTGTAGGGGCCCCCGCGCGGGAATGCGCGAAATGGCGGGAATTTGAAAAAAAACCTCCCGCTCCGGAGCTACAGGGGTAGCGGGACGAGGCGGGAGGCTCATGCCGGGCGGGAGGCTATTTGCCCGGGTAAGGGCCCGGCCATGAGCCGGTAAAAAAAATGTCAAAAATAGAAAAAAATCCCAAACTTAAGCCTAATGCACTGTGGGCCCAGGCGGACCCGCGGGTGCCCTGCCGGCGGGCTGGGAGCACCCGCGGGTGGCAGTACCTGCAATAGAATCACCCTCGCTCCGGCTTGACTGACAGCGGGAGGAGGCGGGACTGTTAAGCCGGGCGGGAGAATACCGCCGCCGGCTATGCTTAATGGAGGACCCGGTGAAAACTGTAAAAAAATAAAAAACACACCAAAATTAAGCCAAACTTAGAGCGGGGCTAGGGGGACCCCCCGAGGCATGAGCGGGCCCTTCTGGGGGCTGTAGGGGCCCCCGCGCGGGAATGCGCGAAATGGCGGGAATTTGAAAAAAACCTCCCGCTCCGGAGCTACAGGGGGAGCGGGACGAGGCGGGAGGCTCATGCCGGGCGGGAGGCTATTTGCCCGGGTAAGGGCCCGGCCACGAGCCGGTAAAAAAAATGTCAAAAATAGAAAAAAATCCCAAACTTAAGCCTAATGCACTGTGGGCCCAGGCGGACCCGCGGGTGCCCTGCCGGCGGGCTGGGAGCACCCGCGGGTGGCAGTACCTGCAATAGAATCACCCTCGCTCCGGCTTGACTGACAGCGGGAGGAGGCGGGACTGTTAAGCCGGGCGGGAGAATACCGCCGCCGGCTATGCTTTATGCTGCAGCCGGTGAAAACTGTAAAAAAAATAAAAACACACCAAAATTAAGCCAAACTTAGAGCGGGGCTAGGGGGACCCCCCGAGGCATGAGCGGGCCCTTCTGGGGGCTGTAGGGGCCCCCGCGCGGGAATGCGCGAAATGGCGGGAATTTGAAAAAAACCTCCCGCTCCGGAGCTACAGGGGGAGCGGGACGAGGCGGGAGGCTCATGCCGGGCGGGAGGCTATTTGCCCGGGTAAGGGCCCGGCCACGAGCCGGTAAAAAAAATGTCAAAAATAGAAAAAAATCCAAAACTTAAGCCTAATGCACTGTGGGCCCAGGCGGACCCGCGGGTGCCCTGCCGGCGGGCTGGGAGCACCCGCGGGTGGCAGTACCTGCAATAGAATCACCCTCGCTCCGGCTTGACTGACAGCGGGAGGAGGCGGGACTGTTAAGCCGGGCGGGAGAATACCGCCGCCGGCTATGCTTTATGCTGCAGCCGGTGAAAACTGTAAAAAAAATTAAAACACACCAAAATTAAGCCACAGTTAGAGCGGGGCTAGGGGGACCCCCCGAGGCATGAGCGGGCCCTTCTGGGGGCTGTAGGGGCCCCCGCGCGGGAATGCGCGAAATGGCGGGAATTTGAAAAAAACCTCCCGCTCCGGAGCTACAGGGGGAGCGGGACGAGGCGGGAGGCTCATGCCGGGCGGGAGGCTATTTGCCCGGGTAAGGGCCCGGCCACGAGCCGGTAAAAAAAATGTCAAAAATAGAAAAAAATCCAAAACTTAAGCCTAATGCACTGCGGGCCCCGGCGGACCCGCGGGTGCCCTGCCGGCGGGCTGGGAGCACCCGCGGGCGGCAGGAAATGTAAGAGAATCACCCTCGCTCCGGCTTCACTGACAGCGGGAGGAGGCGGGACTGTTAAGCCGGGCGGGAGAATACCGCCGCCGGCTATGCTTTATGCTGCAGCCGGTGAAAACTGTAAAAAAAATTAAAACACACCAAAATTAAGCCACAGTTAGAGCGGGGCTAGGGGGACCCCCCGAGGCATGAGCGGGCCCTTCTGGGGGCTGTAGGGGCCCCCGCGCGGGAATGCGCGAAATGGCGGGAATTTGAAAAAAACCTCCCGCTCCGGAGCTACAGGAGGAGCGGGACGAGGCGGGAGGCTCATGCCGGGCGGGAGGCTATTTGCCCGGGTAAGGGCCCGGCCATGAGCCGGTAAAAAAAATGTCAAAAATAGAAAAAAATCCCAAACTTAAGCCTAATGCACTGTGGGCCCAGGCGGACCCGCGGGTGCCCTGCCGGCGGGCTGGGAGCACCCGCGGGTGGCAGTACCTGCAATAGAATCACCCTCGCTCCGGCTTGACTGACAGCGGGAGGAGGCGGTACTGTTAAGCCGGGCGGGAGAATACCGCCGCCGGCTATGCTTAATGGAGGACCCGGTGAAAACTGTAAAAAAATAAAAAACACACCAAAATTAAGCCAAACTTAGAGCGGGGCTAGGGGGACCCCCCGAGGCATGAGCGGGCCCTTCTGGGGGCTGTAGGGGCCCCCGCGCGGGAATGCGCGAAATGGCGGGAATTTGAAAAAAACCTCCCGCTCCGGAGCTACAGGGGGAGCGGGACGAGGCGGGAGGCTCATGCCGGGCGGGAGGCTATTTGCCCGGGTAAGGGCCCGGTCATGAGCCGGTAAAAAAAATGTCAAAAATAGAAAAAAATCCCAAACTTAAGCCTAATGCACTGTGGGCCCAGGCGGACCCGCGGGTGCCCTGCCGGCGGGCTGGGAGCACCCGCGGGTGGCAGTACCTGCAATAGAATCACCCTCGCTCCGGCTTGACTGACAGCGGGAGGAGGCGGGACTGTTAAGCCGGGCGGGAGAATACCGCCGCCGGCTATGCTTTATGCTGCAGCCGGTGAAAACTGTAAAAAAAATAAAAACACACCAAAATTAAGCCACAGTTAGAGCGGGGCTAGGGGGACCCCCCGAGGCATGAGCGGGCCCTTCTGGGGGCTGTAGGGGCCCCCGCGCGGGAATGCGCGAAATGGCGGGAATTTGAAAAAAAACCTCCCGCTCCGGAGCTACAGGGGGAGCGGGACGAGGCGGGAGGCTCATGCCGGGCGGGAGGCTATTTGCCCGGGTAAGGGCCCGGCCACGAGCCGGTAAAAAAAATGTCAAAAATAGAAAAAAATCCAAAACTTAAGCCTAATGCACTGTGGGCCCAGGCGGACCCGCGGGTGCCCTGCCGGCGGGCTGGGAGCACCCGCGGGTGGCAGTACCTGTAATAGAATCACCCCCGCTCCGGCTTGACTGACAGCGGGAGGAGGCGGGACTGTTAAGCCGGGCGGGAGAATACCGCCGCCGGCTATGCTTTATGCTGCAGCCGGTGAAAACTGTAAAAAAAATAAAAACACACCAAAATTAAGCCACAGTTAGAGCGGGGCTAGGGGGACCCCCCGAGGCATGAGCGGGCCCTTCTGGGGGCTGTAGGGGCCCCCGCGCGGGAATGCGCGAAATGGCGGGAATTTGAAAAACACCTCCCGCTCCGGAGCTACAGGGGGAGCGGGACGAGGCGGGAGGCTCATGCCGGGCGGGAGGCTATTTGCCCGGGTAAGGGCCCGGCCACGAGCCGGTAAAAAATATGTCAAAAATAGAAAAAAATCCAAAACTTAAGCCTAATGCACTGTGGGCCCAGGCGGACCCGCGGGTGCCCTGCCGGCGGGCTGGGAGCACCCGCGGGTGGCAGTACCTGTAATAGAATCACCCCCGCTCCGGCTTGACTGACAGCGGGAGGAGGCGGGACTGTTAAGCCGGGCGGGAGAATACCGCCGCCGGCTATGCTTTATGCTGCAGCCGGTGAAAACTGTAAAAAAAATAAAAACACACCAAAATTAAGCCACAGTTAGAGCGGGGCTAGGGGGACCCCCCGAGGCATGAGCGGGCCCTTCTGGGGGCTGTAGGGGCCCCCGCGCGGGAATGCGCGAAATGGCGGGAATTTGAAAAAAACCTCCCGCTCCGGAGCTACAGGGGGAGCGGGACGAGGCGGGAGGCTCATGCCGGGCGGGAGGCTATTTGCCCGGGTAAGGGCCCGGCCACGAGCCGGTAAAAAAAATGTCAAAAATAGAAAAAAATCCAAAACTTAAGCCTAATGCACTGTGGGCCCAGGCGGACCCGCGGGTGCCCTGCCGGCGGGCTGGGAGCACCCGCGGGCGGCAGGAAATGTAAGAGAATCACCCTCGCTCCGGCTTGACTGACAGCGGGAGGAGGCGGGACTGTTAAGCCGGGCGGGAGAATACCGCCGCCGGCTATGCTTTATGCTGCAGCCGGTGAAAACAGTAAAAAAATAAAAAACACACCAAAATTAAGCCACAGTTAGAGCGGGGCTAGGGGGACCCCCCGAGGCATGAGCGGGCCCTTCTGGGGGCTGTAGGGGCCCCCGCGCGGGAATGCGCGAATTGGCGGGAATTTGAAAAAAACCTCCCGCTCCGGAGCTACAGGGGGAGCGGGACGAGGCGGGAGGCTCATGCCGGGCGGGAGGCTATTTGCCCGGGTAAGGGCCCGGCCACGAGCCGGTAAAAAAAATGTCAAAAATAGAAAAAAATCCAAAACTTAAGCCTAATGCACTGTGGGCCCAGGCGGACCCGCGGGTGCCCTGCCGGCGGGCTGGGAGCACCCGCGGGTGGCAGTACCTGTAATAGAATCACCCCCGCTCCGGCTTGACTGACAGCGGGAGGAGGCGGGACTGTTAAGCCGGGCGGGAGAATACCGCCGCCGGCTATGCTTTATGCTGCAGCCGGTGAAAACAGTAAAAAAATAAAAAACACACCAAAATTAAGCCACAGTTAGAGCGGGGCTAGGGGGACCCCCCGAGGCATGAGCGGGCCCTTCTGGGGGCTGTAGGGGCCCCCGCGCGGGAATGCGCGAAATGGCGGGAATTTGAAAAAAACCTCCCGCTCCGGAGCTACAGGGGGAGCGGGACGAGGCGGGAGGCTCATGCCGGGCGGGAGGCTATTTGCCCGGGTAAGGGCCCGGCCACGAGCCGGTAAAAAAAATGTCAAAAATAGAAAAAAATCCAAAACTTAAGCCTAATGCACTGTGGGCCCAGGCGGACCCGCGGGTGCCCTGCCGGCGGGCTGGGAGCACCCGCGGGCGGCAGGAAATGTAAGAGAATCACCCTCGCTCCGGCTTGACTGACAGCGGGAGGAGGCGGGACTGTTAAGCCGGGCGGGAGAATACCGCCGCCGGCTATGCTTTATGCTGCAGCCGGTGAAAACTGTAAAAAAAATAAAAACACACCAAAATTAAACCACAGTTAGAGCGGGGCTAGGGGGACCCCCAGAGGCATGAGCGGGCCCTTCTGGGGGCTGTAGGGGCCCCCGCGCGGGAATGCGCGAAATGGCGGGAATTTGAAAAAAACCTCCCGCTCCGGAGCTACAGGGGGAGCGGGACGAGGCGGGAGGCTCATGCCGGGCGGGAGGCTATTTGCCCGCGTAAGGGCCCGGCCAGGAGCCGGTAAAAAAAATGTCACAAAAGGAAAAAAATCCAAAACTTAAGCCTAATGCACTGTGGGCCCAGGCGGACCCGCGGGTGCCCTGCCGGCGGGCTGGGAGCACCCGCGGGTGGCAGTACCTGTAATAGAATCACCCCCGCTCCGGCTTGACTGACAGCGGGAGGAGGCGGGACTGTTAAGCCGGGCGGGAGAATACCGCCGCCGGCTATGCTTTATGCTGCAGCCGGTGAAAACTGTAAAAAAAATAAAAACACACCAAAATTAAGCCACAGTTAGAGCGGGGCTAGGGGGACCCCCCAGGCATGAGCGGGCCCTTCTGGGGGCTGTAGGGGCCCCCGCGCGGGAATGCGCGAATTGGCGGGAATTTGAAAAAAACCTCCCGCTCCGGAGCTACAGGGGGAGCGGGACGAGGCGGGAGGCTCATGCCGGGCGGGAGGCTATTTGCCCGGGTAAGGGCCCGGCCAGGAGCCGGTAAAAAAAATGTCACAAAAGGAAAAAAATCCAAAACTTAAGCCTAATGCACTGTGGGCCCAGGCGGACCCGCGGGTGCCCTGCCGGCGGGCTGGGAGCACCCGCGGGTGGCAGTACCTGTAAGATAATCACCCTCGCTCCGGCTTGACTGACAGCGGGAGGAGGCGGGACTGTTAAGCCGGGCGGGAGATCACCGCCGCCGGCTATGCTTTATGCTGCAGCCGGTGAAAACTGTAAAAAAAATAAAAACACACCAAAATTAAGCCACAGTTAGAGCGGGGCTAGGGGGACCCCCCGAGGCATGAGCGGGCCCTTCTGGGGGCTGTAGGGGCCCCCGCGCGGGAATGCGCGAAATGGCGGGAATTTGAAAAAACCCTCCCGCTCCGGAGCTACAGGGGGAGCGGGACGAGGCGGGAGGCTCATGCCGGGCGGGAGGCTATTTGCCCGGGTAAGGGCCCGGCCACGAGCCGGTAAAAAATATGTCAAAAATAGAAAAAAATCCAAAACTTAAGCCTAATGCACTGTGGGCCCAGGCGGACCCGCGGGTGCCCTGCCGGCGGGCTGGGAGCATCCGCGGGTGGCAGAACCTGTAATAGAATCACCCCCGCTCCGGCTTGACTGACAGCGGGAGGAGGCGGGACTGTTAAGCCGGGCGGGAGAATACCGCCGCCGGCTATGCTTTATGCTGCAGCCGGTGAAAACTGTAAAAAAAATAAAAACACACCAAAATTAAGCCACAGTTAGAGCGGGGCTAGGGGGACCCCCCGAGGCATGAGCGGGCCCTTCTGGGGGCTGTAGGGGCCCCCGCGCGGGAATGCGCGAAATGGCGGGAATTTGAAAAACACCTCCCGCTCCGGAGCTACAGGGGGAGCGGGACGAGGCGGGAGGCTCATGCCGGGCGGGAGGCTATTTGCCCGGGTAAGGGCCCGGCCACGAGCCGGTAAAAAAAATGTCAAAAATAGAAAAAAATCCCAAACTGAAGCCTAATGCACTGTGGGCCCAGGCGGACCCGCGGGTGCCCTGCCGGCGGGCTGGGAGCACCCGCGGGCGGCAGGAAATGTAAGAGAATCACCCTCGCTCCGGCTTGACTGACAGCGGGAGGAGGCGGGACTGTTAAGCCGGGCGGGAGATCACCGCCGCCCGCTATGCTTAATGGAGGACCCGGTGAAAACTGTAAAAAAATAAAAAACACACCAAAATTAAGCCAAAGTTAGAGCGGGGCTAGGGGGACCCCCCGAGGCATGAGCGGGCCCTTCTGGGGGCCGTAGGGGCCCCCGCGCGGGAATGCGCGAAATGGCGGGAATTTGAAAAAAACCTCCCGCTCCGGAGCTACAGGGGGAGCGGGACGAGGCGGGAGGCTCATGCCGGGCGGGAGGCTATTTGCCCGGGTAAGGGCCCGGCCAAGAGCCGGTAAAAAAAAATGTCAAAAATAGAGAAAAATCCAAAACTTAAGCCTAATGCACTGTGGGCCCAGACGGACCTGCGGGTGCCCTGCCGGCGGGCTGGGAGCACCCGCGGGTGGCAGTACCTGTAATAGAATCACCCCCGCTCCGGCTTGACTGACAGCGGGAGGAGGCGGGACTGTTAAGCCGTGCGGGAGAATACCGCCGCCGGCTATGCTTTATGCTGCAGCCGGTGAAAACTGTAAAAAAAATAAAAACACACCAAAATTAAGCCACAGTCAGAGCGGGGCTAGGGGGACCCCCCGAGGCATGAGCGGGCCCTTCTGGGGGCTGTAGGGGCCCCCGCGCGGGAATGCGCGAAATGGCGGGAATTTGAAAAAAACCTCCCGCTCCGGAGCTACAGGGGGAGCGGGACGAGGCGGGAGGCTCATGCCGGGCGGGAGGCTATTTGCCCGGGTAAGGGCCCGGCCACGAGCCGGTAAAAAAAATGTCAAAAATAGAAAAAAATCCAAAACTTAAGCCTAATGCACTGTGGGCCCAGGCGGACCCGCGGGTGCCCTGCCGGCGGGCTGGGAGCACCCGCGGGCGGCAGGAAATGTAAGAGAATCACCCTCGCTCCGGCTTGACTGACAGCGGGAGGAGGCGGGACTGTTAAGCCGGGCGGGAGAATACCGCCGCCGGCTATGCTTTATGCTGCAGCCGGTGAAAACAGTAAAAAAATAAAAAACACACCAAAATTAAGCCACAGTTAGAGCGGGGCTAGGGGGACCCCCCGAGGCATGAGCGGGCCCTTCTGGGGGCTGTAGGGGCCCCCGCGCGGGAATGCGCGAATTGGCGGGAATTTGAAAAAAACCTCCCGCTCCGGAGCTACAGGGGGAGCGGGACGAGGCGGGAGGCTCATGCCGGGCGGGAGGCTATTTGCCCGGGTAAGGGCCCGGCCACGAGCCGGTAAAAAAAATGTCAAAAATAGAAAAAAATCCAAAACTTAAGCCTAATGCACTGTGGGCCCAGGCGGACCCGCGGGTGCCCTGCCGGCGGGCTGGGAGCACCCGCGGGTGGCAGTACCTGTAATAGAATCACCCCCGCTCCGGCTTGACTGACAGCGGGAGGAGGCGGGACTGTTAAGCCGGGCGGGAGAATACCGCCGCCGGCTATGCTTTATGCTGCAGCCGGTGAAAACAGTAAAAAAATAAAAAACACACCAAAATTAAGCCACAGTTAGAGCGGGGCTAGGGGGACCCCCCGAGGCATGAGCGGGCCCTTCTGGGGGCTGTAGGGGCCCCCGCGCGGGAATGCGCGAAATGGCGGGAATTTGAAAAAAACCTCCCGCTCCGGAGCTACAGGGGGAGCGGGACGAGGCGGGAGGCTCATGCCGGGCGGGAGGCTATTTGCCCGGGTAAGGGCCCGGCCACGAGCCGGTAAAAAAAATGTCAAAAATAGAGAAAAATCCAAAACTTAAGCCTAATGCACTGTGGGCCCAGGCGGACCCGCGGGTGCCCTGCCGGCGGGCTGGGAGCACCCGCGGGTGGCAGTACCTGCAATAGAATCACCCTCGCTCCGGCTTGACTGACAGCGGGAGGAGGCGGGACTGTTAAGCCGGGCGGGAGAATACCGCCGCCGGCTATGCTTTATGCTGCAGCCGGTGAAAACTGTAAAAAAAATAAAAACACACCAAAATTAAGCCAAACTTAGAGCGGGGCTAGGGGGACCCCCCGAGGCATGAGCGGGCCCTTCTGGGGGCTGTAGGGGCCCCCGCGCGGGAATGCGCGAAATGGCGGGAATTTGAAAAAAAACCTCCCGCTCCGGAGCTACAGGGGGAGCGGGACGAGGCGGGAGGCTCATGCCGGGCGGGAGGCTATTTGCCCGGGTAAGGGCCCGGCCACGAGCCGGTAAAAAAAATGTCAAAAATAGAAAAAAATCCAAAACTTAAGCCTAATGCACTGTGGGCCCAGGCGGACCCGCGGGTGCCCTGCCGGCGGGCTGGGAGCACCCGCGGGTGGCAGTACCTGTAATAGAATCACCCCCGCTCCGGCTTGACTGACAGCGGGAGGAGGCGGGACTGTTAAGCCGGGCGGGAGAATACCGCCGCCGGCTATGCTTTATGCTGCAGCCGGTGAAAACTGTAAAAAAAATAAAAACACACCAAAATTAAGCCACAGTTAGAGCGGGGCTAGGGGGACCCCCCGAGGCATGAGCGGGCCCTTCTGGGGGCTGTAGGGGCCCCCGCGCGGGAATGCGCGAAATGGCGGGAATTTGAAAAACACCTCCCGCTCCGGAGCTACAGGGGGAGCGGGACGAGGCGGGAGGCTCATGCCGGGCGGGAGGCTATTTGCCCG
The DNA here is from genome assembly GCA_027917425.1 of Gastrophryne carolinensis. Lineage (NCBI taxonomy): Eukaryota > Metazoa > Chordata > Amphibia > Anura > Microhylidae > Gastrophryne > Gastrophryne carolinensis. The sequence goes on from JAQIHN010000861.1 coordinate 12,833, forward strand.
GGTAAGGGCCCGGCCACGAGCCGGTAAAAAATATGTCAAAAATAGAAAAAAATCCAAAACTTAAGCCTAATGCACTGTGGGCCCAGGCGGACCCGCGGGTGCCCTGCCGGCGGGCTGGGAGCACCCGCGGGTGGCAGTACCTGTAATAGAATCACCCCCGCTCCGGCTTGACTGACAGCGGGAGGAGGCGGGACTGTTAAGCCGGGCGGGAGAATACCGCCGCCGGCTATGCTTTATGCTGCAGCCGGTGAAAACTGTAAAAAAAATAAAAACACACCAAAATTAAGCCACAGTTAGAGCGGGGCTAGGGGGACCCCCCGAGGCATGAGCGGGCCCTTCTGGGGGCTGTAGGGGCCCCCGCGCGGGAATGCGCGAAATGGCGGGAATTTGAAAAAAACCTCCCGCTCCGGAGCTACAGGGGGAGCGGGACGAGGCGGGAGGCTCATGCCGGGCGGGAGGCTATTTGCCCGGGTAAGGGCCCGGCCACGAGCCGGTAAAAAAAATGTCAAAAATAGAAAAAAATCCAAAACTTAAGCCTAATGCACTGTGGGCCCAGGCGGACCCGCGGGTGCCCTGCCGGCGGGCTGGGAGCACCCGCGGGCGGCAGGAAATGTAAGAGAATCACCCTCGCTCCGGCTTGACTGACAGCGGGAGGAGGCGGGACTGTTAAGCCGGGCGGGAGAATACCGCCGCCGGCTATGCTTTATGCTGCAGCCGGTGAAAACAGTAAAAAAATAAAAAACACACCAAAATTAAGCCACAGTTAGAGCGGGGCTAGGGGGACCCCCCGAGGCATGAGCGGGCCCTTCTGGGGGCTGTAGGGGCCCCCGCGCGGGAATGCGCGAATTGGCGGGAATTTGAAAAAAACCTCCCGCTCCGGAGCTACAGGGGGAGCGGGACGAGGCGGGAGGCTCATGCCGGGCGGGAGGCTATTTGCCCGGGCAAGGGCCCGGCCACGAGCCGGTAAAAAATATGTCAAAAATAGAAAAAAATCCAAAACTTAAGCCTAATGCACTGTGGGCCCAGGCGGACCCGCGGGTGCCCTGCCGGCGGGCTGGGAGCACCCGCGGGTGGCAGAACCTGTAATAGAATCACCCCCGCTCCGGCTTGACTGACAGCGGGAGGAGGCGGGACTGTTAAGCCGGGCGGGAGAATACCGCCGCCGGCTATGCTTTGTGCTGCAGCCGGTGAAAACTGTAAAAAAAATAAAAACACACCAAAATTAAGCCACAGTTAGAGCGGGGCTAGGGGGACCCCCCGAGGCATGAGCGGGCCCTTCTGGGGGCTGTAGGGGCCCCCGCGCGGGAATGCGCGAAATGGCGGGAATTTGAAAAACACCTCCCGCTCCGGAGCTACAGGGGGAGCGGGACGAGGCGGGAGGCTCATGCCGGGCGGGAGGCTATTTGCCCGGGTAAGGGCCCGGCCACGAGCCGGTAAAAAAAAATGTCAAAAATAGAAAAAAATCCCAAACTGAAGCCTAATGCACTGTGGGCCCAGGCGGACCCGCGGGTGCCCTGCCGGCGGGCTGGGAGCACCCGCGGGCGGCAGGAAATGTAAGAGAATCACCCTCGCTCCGGCTTGACTGACAGCGGGAGGAGGCGGGACTGTTAAGCCGGGCGGGAGAATACCGCCGCCGGCTATGCTTTATGCTGCAGCCGGTGAAAACAGTAAAAAAATAAAAAACACACCAAAATTAAGCCACAGTTAGAGCGGGGCTAGGGGGACCCCCCGAGGCATGAGCGGGCCCTTCTGGGGGCTGTAGGGGCCCCCGCGCGGGAATGCGCGAATTGGCGGGAATTTGAAAAAAACCTCCCGCTCCGGAGCTACAGGGGGAGCGGGACGAGGCGGGAGGCTCATGCCGGGCGGGAGGCTATTTGCCCGGGTAAGGGCCCGGCCACGAGCCGGTAAAAAAAATGTCAAAAATAGAAAAAAATCCAAAACTTAAGCCTAATGCACTGTGGGCCCAGGCGGACCCGCGGGTGCCCTGCCGGCGGGCTGGGAGCACCCGCGGGCGGCAGGAAATGTAAGAGAATCACCCTCGCTCCGGCTTGACTGACAGCGGGAGGAGGCGGGACTGTTAAGCCGGGCGGGAGAATACCGCCGCCGGCTATGCTTTATGCTGCAGCCGGTGAAAACAGTAAAAAAATAAAAAACACACTAAAATTAAGCCACAGTTAGAGCGGGGCTAGGGGGACCCCCCGAGGCATGAGCGGGCCCTTCTGGGGGCTGTAGGGGCCCCCGCGCGGGAATGCGCGAATTGGCGGGAATTTGAAAAAAACCTCCCGCTCCGGAGCTACAGGGGGAGCGGGACGAGGCGGGAGGCTCATGCCGGGCGGGAGGCTATTTGCCCGGGTAAGGGCCCGGCCACGAGCCGGTAAAAAATATGTCAAAAATAGAAAAAAATCCAAAACTTAAGCCTAATGCACTGTGGGCCCAGGCGGACCCGCGGGTGCCCTGCCGGCGGGCTGGGAGCACCCGCGGGTGGCAGAACCTGTAATAGAATCACCCCCGCTCCGGCTTGACTGACAGCGGGAGGAGGCGGGACTGTTAAGCCGGGCGGGAGAATACCGCCGCCGGCTATGCTTTATGCTGCAGCCGGTGAAAACTGTAAAAAAAATAAAAACACACCAAAATTAAGCCACAGTTAGAGCGGGGCTAGGGGGACCCCCCGAGGCATGAGCGGGCCCTTCTGGGGGCTGTAGGGGCCCCCGCGCGGGAATGCGCGAATTGGCGGGAATTTGAAAAAAAACCTCCCGCTCCGGAGCTACAGGGGGAGCGGAACGAGGCGGGAGGCTCATGCCGGGCGGGAGGCTATTTGCCCGGGTAAGGGACCGGCCACGAGCCGGTAAAAAAAATGTCAAAAATAGAAAAAAATCCAAAACTTAAGCCTAATGCACTGTGGGCCCAGGCGGACCCGCGGGTGCCCTGCCGGCGGGCTGGGAGCACCCGCGGGCGGCAGGAAATGTAAGAGAATCACCCTCGCTCCGGCTTGACTGACAGCGGAAGAGGCGGGACTGTTAAGCCGGGTGGGAGAATACCGCCGCCGGCTATGCTTTATGCTGCAGCCGGTGAAAACTGTAAAAAAAATAAAAACACACCAAAATTAAGCCACAGTTAGAGCGGGGCTAGGGGGACCCCCCGAGGCATGAGCGGGCCCTTCTGGGGGCTGTAAGGGCCCCCGCGCGGGAATGCGCGAAATGGCGGGAATTTGAAAAAAACCTCCCGCTCCGGAGCTACAGGGGGAGCGGGACGAGGCGGGAGGCTATTTGCCCGGGTAAGGGCCCGGCCACGAGCCGGTAAAAAAAATGTCAAAAATAGAAAAAAATCCAAAACTTAAGCCTAATGCACTGTGGGCCCAGGCGGACCCGCGGGTGCCCTGCCGGCGGGCTGGGAGCACCCGCGGGTGGCAGTACCTGTAATAGAATCACCCTCGCTCCGGCTTGACTGACAGCGGGAGGAGGCGGGACTGTTAAGCCGGGCGGGAGATCACCGCCGCCTGCTATGCTTTATGCTGCAGCCGGTGAAAACTGTAAAAAAAATAAAAACACACCAAAATTAAGCCACAGTTAGAGCGGGGCTAGGGGGACCCCCCGAGGCATGAGCGGGCCCTTCTGGGGGCTGTAGGGGCCCCCGCGCGGGAATGCGCGAAATGGCGGGAATTTGAAAAAAACCTCCCGCTCCGGAGCTACAGGGGGAGCGGGACGAGGCGGGAGGCTCATGCCGGGCGGGAGGCTATTTGCCCGGGTAAGGGCCCGGCCACGAGCCGGTAAAAAAAATGTCAAAAATAGAAAAAAATCCAAAACTTAAGCCTAATGCACTGTGGGCCCAGGCGGACCCGCGAGTGCCCTGCCGGCGGGCTGGGAGCACCCGCGGGTGGCAGAACCTGTAATAGAATCACCCCCGCTCCGGCTTGACTGACAGCGGGAGGAGGCGGGACTGTTAAGCCGGGCGGGAGAATACCGCCGCCGGCTATGCTTTATGCTGCAGCCGGTGAAAACTGTAAAAAAAATAAAAACACACCAAAATTAAGCCACAGTTAGAGCGGGGCTAGGGGGACCCCCCCGAGGCATGAGCGGGCCCTTCTGGGGGCTGTAGGGGCCCCCGCGCGGGAATGCGCGAAATGGCGGGAATTTGAAAAAAACCTCCCGCTCCGGAGCTACAGGGGGAGCGGGACGAGGCGGGAGGCTATTTGCCCGGGTAAGGGCCCGGCCACGAGCCGGTAAAAAAAATGTCAAAAATAGAAAAAAATCCAAAACTTAAGCCTAATGCACTGTGGGCCCAGGCGGACCCGCGGGTGCCCTGCCGGCGGGCTGGGAGCACCCGCGGGCGGCAGGAAATGTAAGAGAATCACCCTCGCTCCGGCTTGACTGACAGCGGGAGGAGGCGGGACTGTTAAGCCGGGCGGGAGAATACCGCCGCCGGCTATGCTTTATGCTGCAGCCGGTGAAAACAGTAAAAAAATAAAAAACACACCAAAATTAAGCCACAGTTAGAGCGGGGCTAGGGGGACCCCCCGAGGCATGAGCGGGCCCTTCTGGGGGCCGTAGGGGCCCCCGCGCGGGAATGCGCGAAATGGCGGGAATTTGAAAAAAACCTCCCGCTCCGGAGCTACAGGGGGAGCGGGACGAGGCGGGAGGCTCATGCCGGGCGGGAGGCTATTTGCCCGGGTAAGGGCCCGGCCACGAGCCGGTAAAAAAAATGTCAAAAATAGAAAAAAATCCAAAACTTAAGCCTAATGCACTGTGGGCCCAGGCGGACCCGCGGGTGCCCTGCCGGCGGGCTGGGAGCACCCGCGGGCGGCAGGAAATGTAAGAGAATCACCCTCGCTCCGGCTTGACTGACAGCGGGAGGAGGCGGGACTGTTAAGCCGGGCGGGAGATCACCGCCGCCCGCTATGCTTAATGGAGGACCCGGTGAAAACTGTAAAAAAATAAAAAACACACCAAAATTAAGCCAAAGTTAGAGCGGGGCTAGGGGGACCCCCCGAGGCATGAGCGGGCCCTTCTGGGGGCCGTAGGGGCCCCCGCGCGGGAATGCGCGAAATGGCGGGAATTTGAAAAAAACCTCCCGCTCCGGAGCTACAGGGGGAGCGGGACGAGGCGGGAGGCTCATGCCGGGCGGGAGGCTATTTGCCCGGGTAAGGGCCCGGCCAAGAGCCGGTAAAAAAAAATGTCAAAAATAGAGAAAAATCCAAAACTTAAGCCTAATGCACTGTGGGCCCAGGCGGACCCGCGGGTGCCCTGCCGGCGGGCTGGGAGCACCCGCGGGTGGCAGTACCTGTAATAGAATCACCCTCGCTCCGGCTTGACTGACAGCGGGAGGAGGCGGGACTGTTAAGCCGTGCGGGAGAATACCGCCGCCGGCTATGCTTTATGCTGCAGCCGGTGAAAACTGTAAAAAAAATAAAAACACACCAAAATTAAGCCACAGTTAGAGCGGGGCTAGGGGGACCCCCCGAGGCATGAGCGGGCCCTTCTGGGGGCTGTAGGGGCCCCCGCGCGGGAATGCGCGAAATGGCGGGAATTTGAAAAACACCTCCCGCTCCGGAGCTACAGGGGGAGCGGGACGAGGCGGGAGGCTCATGCCGGGCGGGAGGCTATTTGCCCGGGTAAGGGCCCGGCCACGAGCCGGTAAAAAAAATGTCAAAAATAGAAAAAAATCCAAAACTTAAGCCTAATGCACTGTGGGCCCAGGCGGACCCGCGGGTGCCCTGCCGGCGGGCTGGGAGCACCCGCGGGCGGCAGGAAATGTAAGAGAATCACCCTCGCTCCGGCTTGACTGACAGCGGGAGGAGGCGGGACTGTTAAGCCGGGCGGGAGAATACCGCCGCCGGCTATGCTTTATGCTGCAGCCGGTGAAAACAGGAAAAAAATAAAAAACACACCAAAATTAAGCCACAGTTAGAGCGGGGCTAGGGGGACCCCCCGAGGCATGAGCGGGCCCTTCTGGGGGCTGTAGGGGCCCCCGCGCGGGAATGCTCGAAATGGCGGGAATTTGAAAAAAAACCTCCCGCTCCGGAGCTACAGGGGGAGCGGGACGAGGCGGGAGGCTCATGCCGGGCGGGAGGCTATTTGCCCGGGTAAGGGCCCGGCCACGAGCCGGTAAAAAAAATGTCAAAAATAGAAAAAAATCCAAAACTTAAGCCTAATGCACTGTGGGCCCAGGCGGACCCGCGGGTGCCCTGCCGGCGGGCTGGGAGCACCCGCGGGTGGCAGTACCTGTAATAGAATCACCCCCGCTCCGGCTTGACTGACAGCGGGAGGAGGCGGGACTGTTAAGCCGGGCGGGAGAATACCGCCGCCGGCTATGCTTTATGCTGCAGCCGGTGAAAACAGTAAAAAAATAAAAAACACACCAAAATTAAGCCACAGTTAGAGCGGGGCTAGGGGGACCCCCCGAGGCATGAGCGGGCCCTTCTGGGGGCTGTAGGGGCCCCCGCGCGGGAATGCGCGAATTGGCGGGAATTTGAAAAAAACCTCCCGCTCCGGAGCTACAGGGGGAGCGGGACGAGGCGGGAGGCTCATGCCGGGCGGGAGGCTATTTGCCCGGGTAAGGGCCCGGCCACGAGCCGGTAAAAAAAATGTCAAAAATAGAAAAAAATCCAAAACTTAAGCCTAATGCACTGTGGGCCCAGGCGGACCCGCGGGTGCCCTGCCGGCGGGCTGGGAGCACCCGCGGGCGGCAGGAAATGTAAGAGAATCACCCTCGCTCCGGCTTGACTGACAGCGGGAGGAGGCGGGACTGTTAAGCCGGGCGGGAGAATACCGCCGCCGGCTATGCTTTATGCTGCAGCCGGTGAAAACAGGAAAAAAATAAAAAACACACCAAAATTAAGCCACAGTTAGAGCGGGGCTAGGGGGACCCCCCGAGGCATGAGCGGGCCCTTCTGGGGGCTGTAGGGGCCCCCGCGCGGGAATGCGCGAATTGGCGGGAATTTGAAAAAAACCTCCCGCTCCGGAGCTACAGGGGGAGCGGGACGAGGCGGGAGGCTCATGCCGGGCGGGAGGCTATTTGCCCGGGTAAGGGCCCGGCCACGAGCCGGTAAAAAAAATGTCAAAAATAGAAAAAAATCCAAAACTTAAGCCTAATGCACTGTGGGCCCAGGCGGACCCGCGGGTGCCCTGCCGGCGGGCTGGGAGCACCCGCGGGTGGCAGTACCTGTAATAGAATCACCCCCGCTCCGGCTTGACTGACAGCGGGAGGAGGCGGGACTGTTAAGCCGGGCAGGAGAATACCGCCGCCGGCTATGCTTTATGCTGCAGCCGGTGAAAACAGTAAAAAAATAAAAAACACACCAAAATTAAGCCACAGTTAGAGCGGGGCTAGGGGGACCCCCCGAGGCATGAGCGGGCCCTTCTGGGGGCTGTAGGGGCCCCCGCGCGGGAATGCGCGAAATGGCGGGAATTTGAAAAAAACCTCCCGCTCCGGAGCTACAGGGGGAGCGGGACGAGGCGGGAGGCTCATGCCGGGCGGGAGGCTATTTGCCCGGGTAAGGGCCCGGCCACGAGCCGGTAAAAAAAATGTCAAAAATAGAAAAAAATCCAAAACTTAAGCCTAATGCACTGTGGGCCCAGGCGAACCCGCGGGTGCCCTGCCGGCGGGCTGGGAGCACCCGCGGATGGCAGAACCTGTAATAGAATCACCCCCGCTCCGGCTTGACTGACAGCGGGAGGAGGCGGGACTGTTAAGCCGGGCGGGAGAATACCGCCGCCGGCTATGCTTTATGCTGCAGCCGGTGAAAACTGTAAAAAAAATAAAAACACACCAAAATTAAGCCACAGTTAGAGCGGGGCTAGGGGGACCCCCCGAGGCATGAGCGGGCCCTTCTGGGGGCTGTAGGGGCCCCCGCGCGGGAATGCGCGAAATGGCGGGAATTTGAAAAAAACCTCCCGCTCCGGAGCTACAGGGGGAGCGGGACGAGGCGGGAGGCTCATGCCGGGCGGGAGGCTATTTGCCCGGGTAAGGGCCCGGCCACGAGCCGGTAAAAAAAATGTCAAAAATAGAAAAAAATCCAAAACTTAAGCCTAATGCACTGTGGGCCCAGGCGGACCCGCGGGTGCCCTGCCGGCGGGCTGGGAGCACCCGCGGGTGGCAGTACCTGTAATAGAATCACCCCCGCTCCGGCTTGACTGACAGCGGGAGGAGGCGGGACTGTTAAGCCGGGTGGGAGAATACCGCCGCCGGCTATGCTTTATGCTGCAGCCGGTGAAAACTGTAAAAAAAATAAAAACACACCAAAATTAAGCCACAGTTAGAGCGGGGCTAGGGGGACCCCCCGAGGCATGAGCGGGCCCTTCTGGGGGCTGTAGGGGCCCCCGCGCGGGAATGCGCGAATTGGCGGGAATTTGAAAAAAAACCTCCCGCTCCGGAGCTACAGGGGGAGCGGGACGAGGCGGGAGGCTCATGCCGGGCGGGAGGCTATTTGCCCGGGTAAGGGCCCGGCCACGAGCCGGTAAAAAAAATGTCAAAAATAGAAAAAAATCCAAAACTTAAGCCTAATGCACTGTGGGCCCAGGCGGACCCGCGGGTGCCCTGCCGGCGGGCTGGGAGCACCCGCGGGTGGCAGAACCTGTAATAGAATCACCCCCGCTCCGGCTTGACTGACAGCGGGAGGAGGCGGGACTGTTAAGCCGGGCGGGAGAATACCGCCGCCGGCTATGCTTTATGCTGCAGCCGGTGAAAACTGTAAAAAAAATAAAAACACACCAAAATTAAGCCACAGTTAGAGCGGGGCTAGGGGGACCCCCCGAGGCATGAGCGGGCCCTTCTGGGGGCTGTAGGGGCCCCCGCGCGGGAATGCGCGAAATGGCGGGAATTTGAAAAAAACCTCCCGCTCCGGAGCTACAGGGGGAGCGGGACGAGGCGGGAGGCTATTTGCCCGGGTAAGGGCCCGGCCACGAGCCGGTAAAAAAAATGTCAAAAATAGAAAAAAATCCAAAACTTAAGCCTAATGCACTGTGGGCCCAGGCGGACCCGCGGGTGCCCTGCCGGCGGGCTGGGAGCACCCACGGGTGGCAGTACCTGTAATAGAATCACCCCCGCTCCGGCTTGACTGACAGCGGGAGGAGGCGGGACTGTTAAGCCGGGTGGGAGAATACCGCCGCCGGCTATGCTTTATGCTGCAGCCGGTGAAAACAGTA
>JAQIHN010000862.1:0-21959 GCA_027917425.1 Gastrophryne carolinensis
AATGAGAAGATCCAGATTTAAGAAACATAGTTCTGAAAGACTATGGTTTATTTTCTGTATGTTAGAGTAACGCTTTAACACTGGACTTTTCTGTAATTGCTTTTGCAAGGCTTCTTCTTATCCCTTATTCCTTATCTAAGGAATGTGCTGCTTCGCATGGGGGGCTCTGGGAACTGAGAAAACTATAAAATACTCCCTGAATTCAACCTTGTACATAGTCATAAATTTTCTGTTCTCATTATTTTTAACTTAGGTAATTGTCTGTTCTGCGCATGCTCTAACTATGAAAGTTTTCAATAAAATCAGGGGTCAGAAGCGTCCCCTGCTCAGTGTGTTTCTCTGAGGTTTTGCTACACACCTTGTCGCGTGTATTGATTTCTCTTAGAATATAGTAATTGGGAATCGGACAACAGAAGCCAGACCAAGTCCGCTTAGTGACTTGAACGTAACAGCACTATACCACATTACAGGCAGTGCGCACTATACCACATTACAGGCAGTGCGCACTATATACCACATTACAGGCAGTGCGCACTATAACACATTACAGGCAGTGCGCACTATACCACATTACAGGCAGTGCGCACTATACCACATTACAGGCAGTGCGCACTTTACCACATTACAGGCAGTGCGCACTATACCACATTACAGGCAGTGCGCACTATACCACATTACAGGCAGTGCGCACTATACCACATTACAGGCAGTGAGCGGTAGTCCATCCCCCGCCCCCATGTCTGTCAGTCCTGTGGCACAGGCTTCTGTAAGCACTACTGAAAGCCTCCAAAAATTAAGACCGAATACCTGGATATCCCACAAAATGACTGATCCATCATCACTAGCCGATGCAAACCTGTTAAAACATAAAAACATAGTTAATTACATAGTAATAACAATCTTTACATTTGCTTAAAGAGTTGTATGGTCATATGTGATGGGTAAGCCTGGAGGGGGGAGTAGATTAGTTGTAATACACTAATCATGTCTCCACTATTAGAGTTATGGATGAACAGTAAGAGTTAGCTATGTAACAGTATATAACTAGACGTGTCTAGACTCTCCAGGAAGTCTGAAAATTTCCACACATAGCATGGACATGTGCCTTGCTATTCTAATGCTGCAACAATAGAAATAGCGAGGAAGCAGTCAGAAATAGAGTAATTGTTCTGGGCATAAAACCAGCAAGAAGATGGCAATTATCAGGAACCCGGGGGTATCCCAATGTAGGATTCTCCCCTGTGTGAAACCCCTAGACTTTTACTCACCTTTCTGCCTTTCCCACAGCGCCTCGCCCAAACAGCAATTTATGTGGCTCATACATAGAGCCACCAGTTTGAAATTTACACCGGTCACATGCCCAGCTCCCCTGTGGAGAGCACGCTCCCGTGATTCTGGTCCATCTGAATGGTTGAGTGCGGGGGATGGCACAGCTACAGGGAAGCCCAGGATGTGGCCGACAGCGAAGATGGTGTCGCAGGACCTGCCGGGATCAGGTAAAATTACCGGCGCCCCTAGGGGTTTCAAACAGCGGGGTATCTGGTATAGGACGCCCCAGGGGAAGGTTAGCCTGAGTCCAGGCCGGCCGCAGGGGGCGAGAAACGAAGGCCTCAAACTGCCTGAAGGAGAATAGAGTGTAGGGTATGCTCAGCTGTGCCGACACCCAACAAAAGCCTAACAGGACACCGCAGGGCCTGAAGAATCCACTCCATGCACCCTCTGCATTAACCTTCAGGTCTTGTGTGCAGCACAAGCTTTTGATAGAAATACACATACGCAACAAAATGTCAAGTAAAATATCCCTAGAAATCATGTCCAAGAAGCCAGAATAATACAACTCTTTGGCATTGAAACATCACATTCAGCTTCTACTACTCACTCAGAATCAAAGTAGGGGGCAGAAAATAAAGTAGTGGTCCCAAATGTGTAGCTTGGGAGTCACATGTGGCTTGAGGACCCTTGCTGCGTGGCTCATGCACCATCTGCTTGCACAGGAGTAAAAGCACACCAGCTTACCTGTCCCACTGCACTTCATTTCCCAACCTACACGTGTGGCGTCACGTGACGTCATATCGTGCGGCATATACCTGGCCCATGCGAGGGCTGAAAGCTGGAAGTAGCAGAGGAAGGTTAGTGTAAATGTTTCTCTACCTGCCTTACTCTGACCTTCAAAAGCTTTGGGGGTTTGAGGGATCCAATTGTAAAGTGTAGGGGATAATAATGCACCATGGGAATCTATGCATATTCTGCTTATAAAAACTTTCTTAGGATGAGGAAAGAGCCCACACCCACTTTGCAACTAAAGTTTGGGGGGACTGGGGTGGGGGTCAGTGCTATTGCTGTTAAGGACAGAAGTTATACGATTTATATGCATGGTAACTGTAAACAAACATGACCATAGCCAAACTCTTTGCCTTGAACATGGCCACCATTTCAGATTGCTGAATGTGGCTCTTAAGGTAAGAAACATTGGGGACCACTTTTCTAAATGTCGGGCTATAGCACTTTTATCCTAGTGTTTCACCACTTGTGGAACTAAGAGAGATTTAACTGTCTGAACTGCGTTTCCTCCTTTTAATGCTTGGCCAGGCCTTTTCTGCTGCTGTTTGTTTGTGGGCCTGTCTGAAGTTTAGTCTTTAACAAGTGAAAAAGGGCTCAATTGGGTTGAGATCAGGTGACTCAGTTTGGCCATTCAAAAAAATTTTACTTCTTTGTTTCAATAAACTCCTGGGTAGCTTTATCTTTATGTTTTGGGTCATTGTCCATCTGTTTTACAAAACGCCGACCAATCAGTTTAGCTACATTTGGCTGGATTTGAGCACACAGTAGGTCTCTGAATAGCTCAGAATTCATCATGTTGCTCCTGTTCTGTGTCACATCATCAATAAACACTAGTGACCCAGTTCCAGTGGCAGCCATGCATGCCCAAGCCATCCCACTGCCTCCCTCCGCCATGTTTTACAGATGATGTGCTATACCACCCCTTCACTATACTTTTTTCCATCATTCTGGTAGAGGTTGATCTTGGTTTCACCTGTCCAAAGAATGTTCTTCCAGAACTGTGCTGGATTTTTTAGATTTTTTTTTTTAACAAAATCCAATCTAGTCTTTTTATACTTGAGGTTTATGAGTAGCTTGCACTGTGCAGTGACCCCTCTGTATTAACTTTAATGCAGTCTTCTCTTTATGGTAGAATTAGATATTGATACACCTCCATCCTGGAGAGTGATGTTCACTTGGTTGGCTTTTGTGAAAGGGGTTTCTCTCCACCATGGGATTATTCTGCAATCATACACCCTTGTTGGGGGTGTCCAGGTCTTTGCATTGATAAGTTCACAATGCTTTCCTTCTTTCTCAGGATGTACCAAACTGTGGATTTTGCCACTCCTTATATTGTAGCAATTTCTTGAATTGTTGTTTTTGTATTTTGGTAGCTTAAGGATGGCTTGCTTCACCTGCATGGAGAACTTCTTTGTCCACATATTTTCTTCACAGAAAATTCTTCCAAATGCAAACACCACATCTCAAATTGTCTCCAAGCCTTTTATCTGCTTCATTAAGAATGACATATCAAAAGGAATAGCCTGCATCTGCCCATGAAGCAGCCTTTGAGTCAATTGTCCAATTACTTTTGGTCCCTTTAAAAAGAGGGAGGCACAGGTCAATAAGCTAAAACCCCTAAACCTTTAATCTAATTTTCATGTGGATACCCTCAAATGAAAGCTGAAAGTCTGGACCATGTACATTATATTAATATAAACTGAATATGTTTCAGTAAGCTAAATTCATGTGAGTGTCCAAATATTTATGAACCCAACTGTATGTAGCCATTTTTTTCCCTTCCTCTCTGCCCATGGATTTCCATAGCAATCCAGAAGAAACCTGATCCATAGAGTCTCTATTGCAGAGGTTCCCACCCGGTGGTACGCAAGATCCTATCAGGAGGCAACTCGGCAAGGCTACAGACTGATGTGTACCAAAAACTCGACCAACTGCCCTCTATACTTTACTCAAGCAAAACTGCTCCAGGGAATGAAAGAAACTTTTCTTGTGTGTATATTGAAGGTTTTTTTGCACTTTAATGGATGTTTTGTTAATTTTTTATATGGTTTAGCTACCATACAGACCACTCAGGCGGTACTTGATGAAAGAACTTTGGGAACTCCTGCTCTACTGGAATTCAAGTAAAGAATGCTCCTAAATTCAGTGCCTTATTGAAGAGCCCAACACTTCCTGTACAACACTGATTCTCAACCTGTGGTACAATTACCCCAGGGTGTACATGTCACATCTTGCAGGGGTACTCCAGAGATGCTGAGAGGAGCATCAACAGATGGGGTCTGATATATTATTTTAACAGTTAATCATTATTTCTTATTGCTTTAAAAGTGCCATGACGCCTGTGACCAATTTATCTTGGTTACATTTATCACTGATCCCCTCCTTAGTGGAACGTCTTGTCGTTCGTGGGTACTCGGCATGAAAAGGTTGAGAACCACTGGTGTAGAAGACTGCAATATTAGCTGTGGTGCTGAGTTAAGAAATAAAAACTACTATTTCGAATATATTTGACTTTGAAAAAATCCAACTAAAAAACTTGCAGTGGGCTTTTTTTTGTCCATTATGTGTGACCCCTACTCCAGGTCAATATTCTCAAATTAAACAGGTATTGGATACGGTGGTTAAAGATCACCAAAGCATTTCAATTCTCTTTTCATCTAAGCCTGGCTCTCCTTAGGGAATGGGACTGGTTTTATTAGACCCCCTCTTCAGCTCCTATTAAAAGGAGAAACTGTGCTCATGATATACATTTGTTGCTGTAAGTACATCTTCTAATGCCCTCACTGTGGGCTATTGATTTCCTGGTTTGCTACGGGATTGACAGGAGAGCACTGAAAGAACGCAAGTCTCAATATTTTGCATTTTCCCCAGGACAGCGGCATCATTTCTATTGATCTGTTAAGCCCTTGTAATTGCTTTTTTTCTTTTGAAAACAGCAATTCTCAACACTAAATCTGCAGTTTTCACAAAATGAGAATAAAAGTAAAAAAAAGGGCCCTTGGTCTGTTTGTCAAGGTCCACATTTGTTAAGGTTACTGCAAGTAACCCGGTGTGGTGAATTTCAGCTTATTGGATTTGCAGTTTTGAAAGATGGATATGTTTCCTAAAATCTGTTGTCGGGTGTATGATGTGATTTACGAATAGGTAACTGTGTGGTATTATGTGGTGGCTATTAAGAGCACGACATTTCGTACTGTTGGTTTATCAGTAATGCACATTGATTCTTGCGGAACATCTGGAATAAAATTATTTGATTTTCGAAATTTTAAATACTTGGGACATTTTTCTCTTTACACCTATTAATAATATTGAACTCTCCTTGTTTTTTCCTACAGGCAAATAACTTGAGGAATGTTGCTGGTCCTATAATATACTATACAGAGATTCTCTGAACCCCCAAACATATTTGCCTGAGCTGTGCTCGGACTGTGATCAAACGAGCAGACAGCTGACCTCCAAGTGCTCCTAAATATCAGCCTGAGCCTATGTGTCAGGAGGTTTCCAGGGACACCTGTTTAACCATGGGGCCTAAACCTGTCTCTGCTAACGAAGGCAGAAACCTTTTCTTTTTTAATAGGACTGTTAGGGGTCAATAGTCACATAGCACATGCTTACACTCTTCCACATTCCGCCCTTGCTGTGCATGTGCCATTCTACACAGCATGGCATCTCTGTAACCTTCTGTATGTGCCCCAAGCACTGAGCGGTGGGAGTATGTAAATGCAATTTTGGATTTCCTGCATAGATAAATAAGTAGGGCATCCCAAATCAGGAATGTACCTCAGAAAGGACATTGCCAGAGCAAAAGTCTCTTTACACGTTCTTTTCCACCCACCACCCAGGCACCTAAGTCAGCTTCACCACCTAGGAAGTCTAACATATATAGCAATTGGTGATATGTTAAAAACCAGAAATAGAGTCTGTTATTTTTTTTCCTACATTGAAAGACGTTGCTTAAAAATGTGTGACTGACCCTTCCGCCTCCACACACAAAGTTCACAAAGTTATAGTCAACAACTGATAGAGGGTGAAACACTACAGCTGATAAATCTGGCACCACGGCCAATCTCCAAGGTTCTGTCATTGAAACACTTTTAAAGTGGACCAATACCCAGGATTTTGACTATCCTGGGTCTTGGTCCACTTCGGTGGGGCACCCCCGATCGGGGTGCCCCGCTGTGTGAAACCCCCCCCGAGCACCCGAAAAACTCACCTCTCCCCGCTCCCAGCGCCGACAGACAAGCGGTTTCACAGCCGCGGACAAGCGGCTCCTCCGCCGCCCGCGCGTCACTCTTGACGCGCGCGCGCCTGCGCCGGACATTCACAGACAAGGTAAGGGAATTTGGGGTGTTTGGGGTCTCGGATGTCCCACGGGGAGGGAGGTGATCGGCCCGGGAATCTTATAGATTCCCGGGCCGATCACCGGAGGGTGATGGTCCACTTTAAGGATGCTAAAACAAAACCTTCTGGGTTTCCACAGAGCAATCAGGATACAAGCTACATACCTCCCAATACATGAAGAATAGACTGTGATTTAAAGCATGAGTGAAGCCCCACCCCTTGTGATATAGAGAAAAGTAGAATAAAAACTCTTGCCATTTGTTGAGTGGACTGGGGCATCCTACTGAAACAACAGATCTAGAAAATGTGGAAGTCAACCACAATGTTGTTTAAAGTGGACCAACACGCAGGATTTTGACTATCCTGGGTTTTGGTCCACTTCGGCGGGGCATCCCGATCGGGGGTGCCCCGCTGTGTGAAACCCCCCAGAAACCCCAATAAACTCACCTCTCCCCGCTCCCACGTGACTGCCCGGTCCAATCCCCGCCAACGTCCAGGCGGGGAACAGGAACGTCCAAGCGGCTTCCGCCGCCGCCTCCCTTGCGTCACTTTTGGCGCACGCGCGCCCGTGCCGGCCATTCACAGACGGCCGGCCTGGGGGCGCGCACGCCTAGAGGGGCGCGAGGGAGGCGGCGGAAGATAAGGTAGGTGATTTGGGGTGTTTGGGGGGTTTCACCCCGCGGGACATCCCGATCTCGGATGTCCCGCGGTGTGTGAGGTGATCGGCCCGGGAATCTTATAGATTTCCGGGCCGATCACCTCTCGGTGTTGGTCCACTTTAAAAGTGATCCTATACACAGAAAGGAGCTTTATGTCGTCACCTTCTATCCCCAGCCCAAAATAGCCTGTGTTTCTTTTTTTTATTAAAGCCTTTGCCCAATATTCATAAAACACGAATTAATTCAGTCAGGGCCGGCTCCAGGTTTATGTGGGCCCTATTTAAACCAAAACTCTAGTTTTGGTCTACTTTGAAGCGCACCAAGCCCCTTTAAACCTGACCTCGGAGTCTTAACAAATCTTGATTCTCCTGATTTTGGATGCCCATGTGTGTGACACCCCCCCTTTGTTCATTACTTTCCTCGAACTGGAGAATGCACTGTGGGCGCCCCGCCAGCTGCCTTGCCGTGTGCTGACGCCGGCCCTGAATTCAATTACAACTAATGGCAGGGTTTAAGAGTTCCCCAATGCTGAGCTGTGTGTACTGTATCTGAATGTATCATCGCTGGAAAGCATCAGCGAATGAGGCAGCTCAGCCTGGGAGCTATATGGCCGACTGCATGAAGTTCGTATTGTTATGAATATTGGGCAAAGGCTTTCGTAAAAAAAAATGAACCCAGGCTGTTTTTGGGAACTGGGCTGGGGATAGAAGGTGAAGACAAACTTCCTTTCCAGGTACAGGATCGCTTTAACAGAATTAATCGTGTAGCACAGATAGTTAAGTGTCCAGTTTCAGATTTATGTCCCATTTACACAGAGCGATTATCGAATGAGAATTTGCTAAATCGCTGTAGAAATGGACACTGCAATCAAGCAATGAGCGAGAATCGGTCGCCCTTCATATCGCTTCGGCCACAAAAATTTCTCGTTCATCGCTTGATCACTGGAATGTGAAAACAGGAGTTGGGCACAAAAAACGTGTTGTAGCTTTGAGAACGAGCGACATGAGCTATCGCATCAGCGATGGTTCTAGTTTGATTAGCCAACAAATCTTTGGCATCTGAACACAGTTGTCCAATCGCAGAAGATTTGTGTGGTTGTACACTCGCTGACCAAACGGTTAATTTATCTGCTCATTAAGCATTAAACCGAAACCCCCAAAATGTAAATCTTCTGCATCTGGATAGCGCACCTGCATTATCTGGATTGCTGCCCAAAAAAAATCTCACCAAATTGTAGATGATAATGGTGGCTCTTGGGCAGTTAGTGGCTGCAAAAGCATAAGCCACTTCCGCCGGCACAGCGAATGCGCTGCTACGTTTCAGAGCGAGTTGACTGAGCATGCCCTGTTGGGATGGTGGGGCGGGTCTGTTGCGTGCATCCTTTCATTGGCCAGCACTTTCAGAGGACTGCGCCTCTCGCTCGGAAGCATCGCAGCGCTTCTGCCTTGCCAGCCAAAGTGACTTCTGCTTTTGCGTCACTTTGCACCCAGGAGCCACCATTATAAACTAAAATATGGACTTTTATGCAATATGGACTGGCAGCAATCAGGATAGCATTCAGAAGATTTACTTTTAGGGTTTTGTTCCGGTTTAAACCGGACCTTCACCATGATTTATTGAAAAGCCCAAACCCTTATAAAATGATTCCCCAGCATCTACAATTAATATATTTTACATTTTAAGTCACTTACTTATTATTCTTACCCCCACTGGGCTGCAACTCTGTTCAGGACTTTAAGATACGGGCGCCACCATCTTGCCTCAGAAGCATCACACTTACTAAGGAGAGGAGAGTGGGATAAAGTACAGGGGGGCAGGTAATAGCTGTGCTTTGCTCAGACAGAGCAGAACTGGGGTCAGGAAAAGGTCAGCAATCCCAGAATGCAGAGCGGCACTGTCAGAAGGCACTTCCTGTTTGCAGGCTGCCTGATGTTCCATGAGCCGCCATCTTGGATGTTTAAAGGCTCATAACATGCAGTAGATGCAGATAAAATGATTTTTAATGTGAGAATCTGTATGTACAGGGTGTGGGAAACATATAAGATAGACTCTTATTCAGAGTGAAGGACCGCTTTAAAGTGGACCAACACCCAAGATTTTGACTATCCTGGGTTTTGGTCCACTTCGGTGGGGCACCCCGATCGGGGGTGCCCCGCTGTCTGTAACCCCCCGGAAAGCCCAGAAATACTCACCTCTCCCCGCTCCCACGTGACCGCGCCAGCCAATCACAGCGCTCAGAGCCGCTGTGGTATGTGCGTCCAAGGCCGCTTGGACGCGCATACCAGCTCAGCTGGCTCTGAGCGCTGGAGGCCGCGTCTCGCGCTTCCCTCTAACAGGGAGCGCGCCTGCGCCAGCCATTCACAAACGGCCGGCGCGGGTGCGCGCCCTGCTAGAGGGAAGCGCGAGACGCTGCCGCGGCTCGCGCATGCCCGATAGAACGGGGCTGAGGTAAGGTTTGTGGGCCTCCTGGGGGGTTCCGAAATCGGGATGTCCCGCGGGGAGGGATCTGATCGGTCCGGGAATCTTATAGATTTCCGGGCCGATCCCCCCTGGGTGTTGGTCCACTTTAAGCATTTGTCAAATATGAAGCAGTTTTGGAATGAATCCAAAATACAAGACAATGAAATTCTATGAGTTGCCACACCCAGTTTAAACATTCCAACAATGGAAAGTCTCACCCATAACTTGCAAATGTGGGGGATGCTTGAATTCTAGAAACAATGGGCAAATAATACAAACTCCCTACATCTACTGGCTGCTGGTATGTAACACTGCAGCTGAGGCTTTTCCATCTGGTAGGGTCACTACAGCCTAGGCAGCATAACTGAACACTATTCTCAAACAAGGACCAACACCCAGGATTTTCACTATCCTGGGTGTTGGTCCACTTCAGCGGGGCATCCGAGATCAGGATGCCCCGCTGTGTGAAACCCCCCCCAAAAAACATACCTTTTCGGCGACGGACAAGCCGCCGCCTCCCGCGCGTTGTCCCACATCACCCCTGGGTGTTGGTCCACTTTAACTTTTGAAGTTAGTGTCAAGTATCAAGGTTTCCACTGATTCATTCTCATCATCCACGTGATAGCCTAAGGAACCTATTGTTCACGCATGTTTTATTACTTAGATATTGGCTCAAAAAGCCCAACTAGACATTTCCTATAGACATTTGTGACCCACATTTTAGTATAAAAAGAAAAAAAATGCTCTGTTGTAACAGGGCTAGAGTAAAATGATGAGCCACTCCTGCCAAGCAACCGATTCATCCTAGAATGTTGCATCTGCTGAAGCAGAGATTTTACCCCCTGTAGACATGCCCACACCCTATTTACACATGACCATCATGTGCCAACTTCCTGTCCTGGCACTGGGCACACCTATCTGTGGGTCCAAGTAAATGCACTGGATGCATCCTCTATTAGTCCTCCAGCTGATGAGCCTCTGGTTCTGCACAACCTCCACCAGCTCTACCACCGGATAACCCTGAGCCTCGTATACCACCTCATGATCGGTTTTCTGATGATCGGCGGAAGTTCTGGGCCTTTGTAAAATGCTGTCACCTCTACTTTTACATGCAACCCTGGACCATCCAGTGGATTTTCTGGAACTCTGAGCTGTTATAACCTTTCTCAAGAGTCACCCCATCATTTAATAGAAAACACCTAGGCTTGTTAGATCATTTTTGTCAGATGAAGAAAGGGCCAGCAAAATCTGTGCCTGTACCGTCAAGAGTAGGATCTGTGTTTCATGCCTCAATCCTGAAGCCAGCCGAGCTGTCAACATTCAGCACAGCCTTTCTAAACCAGTGGTTGTGGACGGTTCACAGGCGTAACAGGTTGAGGATATTCTAGACTCACAGTTTAGAGGTATGTGGTTGCAGTATTTGGTTAAAGTGGACAAAAACCTGCAGAGATTGGCCCAGGAATCTTATAGATTATTGATTCCTTTCCCCTGGGGCATCTAAAATCGGGATGCCCCACTGTGTGAAATCCTCCAGGTCGCCCATAAACTCACCTTCGTTCCCGGTCCGATGCCACATGCGCGAGCAGTGCTGCATCCCCGCTATCCCTCTAGCAGGGCACGTGACCACGGCAGGCATTTGTGAATGGCCGGGCACCCTCCCTGTTAGAGGGTTGCGGGGGATGCAGCCACCAGCGTGCCCGGATCTGCTCACATTAGACGAAGGCTTAGACGAGCTGACGTGAGGGGATCCAAGTGATTGGACAAGAGGCTGAGCATGCGCCAGTGGATCGAGGAAGGATGAGTGCTGTCGAGCGAGCTGGGGGTTTCACACAGCAGGTTGACAAGGACCAAAGCCCAGGATAGTCAAAAAATCCTGGGTTTTGGTCGACTTTAAGTGGAAGGGCTACAGGATGGAAGAGAATTCCCGCAACATTCATGCTCCAAAGTTGTTAGAATTCTTCCACAGAAACCAAACAGAGAAGTCTTTTTTGAATAGCGTCTGGGACCACTCTTAAGGGGGGGGGGGGCACTTTCATGGATTTGCACATGCAAGCGCCAACTTCCTGCCACTGGGTGCACCAGGGCCACTAGAGTTTGTGCTGAAAACTAATATCCAATTGTAGCAGGCACACACAGGGTTAACCATCTTGCACAGGATCTAATAGGTTTGCACCTACTAAGCATGTGCAGGTTGATGGGATGGGAGGGGGATACCACACTGCCTATATGGGGGGGGGGGGGGGAGATACCACACTGCCCGTGGGGAATGCCACACTTCTTATAGGGAATGGGATGGGGGAATGCCACACTGCCTATGGGAATGGGATGAGAGAATGTCACACTGCCTATGGGAATGGGATGGGGAGAATGCCACACCGCCTATATGAGGAATAGGATGAGGGTATGCCACACTGCCTATCGGAATGGGAGCGGGGAATGCCACACTACCTGTAATTGAGCGATTCCGAGCCATGCCCATTATTTGGTCCTTGGTGGTGTTTTAGCACAAAATTGTGGTTCAGACTATTTTTTTTCTTGTGTTCCTGCTCCAAATCCTAGGTGCATCTTATAAGGGGGTGCATCTTATAGGGTGAAAAATACGGTAATCATAAATCAAACCTGGGATTCATTTTTGCACAAGTCTACAATGAGAAAGTAAAGATCCCTTCTCTAATCTTGCCGATAGATATAGCCATAGAGAAAAAAGCAGTTGAATTATGAAACTATTTGCAAAAGCCGATGAGAACACAGTGGAGTCTGTGCTGAACACACGCAAGCGCCTTCACTGCTACAGTGACCAGCACAATCTACTGAACATCTGAAAAGCTGCAACAATAACACCTAGATGTGTTTCCACAAGGAAATAAATAGTGCATTAAAAAGCCTCAAGTGTGTGCGCTTGTGCGTCTGGGGATGTGTGCGCTTGTGTGTCTGGGGATGTGTGCGCTTGTGTGTCTGGGGATGTGTGCGCTTGTGTGTCTGGGGATGTGTGCGCTTGTGTGTCTGGGGATGTGTGCGCTTGTGCGTCTGGGGATGTGTGCGCTTGTGCGTCTGGGGATGTGTGCGCTTGTGCGTCTGGGGATGTGTGCGCTTGTGCGTCTGGGGATGTGCGCGCTTGTGTGTCTGGGGATGTGTGCGCTTGTGTGTCTGGGGATGTGCGCGCTTGTGTGTCTGGGGATGTGTGCGCTTGTGCGTCTGGGGATGTGTGCGCTTGTGCGTCTGGGGATGTGTGCGCTTGTGCGTCTGGGGATGTGTGCGCTTGTGCGTCTGGGGATGTGCGCGCTTGTGTGTCTGGGGATGTGCGCGCTTGTGTGTCTGGGGATGTGCGCGCTTGTGCGTCTGGGGATGTGCGCGCTTGTGCGTCTGGGGATGTGTGCGCTTGTGCGTCTGGGGATGTGTGCGCTTGTGCGTCTGGGGATGTGTGCGCTTGTGTGTCTGGGGATGTGTGCGCTTGTGTGTCTGGGGATGTGTGCGCTTGTGTGTCTGGGGATGTGTGCGCTTGTGTGTCTGGGGATGTGTGCGCTTGTGTGTCTGGGGATGTGTGCGCTTGTGTGTCTGGGGATGTGTGCGCTTGTGCGTCTGGGGATGTGTGCGCTTGTGCGTCTGGGGATGTGTGCGCTTGTGCGTCTGGGGATGTGTGCGCTTGTGTGTCTGGGGATGTGCGCGCTTGTGCGTCTGGGGATGTGTGCGCTTGTGCGTCTGGGGATGTGTGCGCTTGTGCGTCTGGGGATGTGCGCGCTTGTGTGTCTGGGGATGTGCGCGCTTGTGCATCTGTGGAGGGATGTGCTCACACTAAAACCCCCAGGATCGCCAGTCTACTCCAACAGCACAATCAGAACTCGCCACTTCGCATATTTATACCCATAAGTTTGCTTTCAAGGATAAATGATCCGTCTTTCAGCTCTCCCTATGTTGGCTATCAGGAGCTGCATTTTTCATTCAGCCTGCTTCATATTTCCAAATAAATCATGTCACAGCTCTCAGCAGCAGATGATGACTTATACATGCATGTCCCAATGTATCAGTCCCATCAGAATTTATTTTGACTGATAGGGAAATGCAAAGTGATGGTGAATGAAAGATGCTGCCCCTGACAGCCAGCACAAGCAAGTAAAAAGCAGGATAATTTAATACTTTGTATGGACTTCACTGTATTGTTATTTGGAAGTGTTTTAGTTGTTTGGTGTTCAATAAGGGGTATATATCTTCTATTAAATTATTCATGTTGTATGTGGTTCCTGACCAGATCATGGTGCTGAGTGTGGTGGTTGTTGTTGGAGGCTGGGTGGGGATGTGTGTGGGTGTGTGTGTGTGTATATACACACAACCTTTTTTTTTTCCAGAGAGGCATCTTACCTGCTGTCATCTACCTGCACAAGGAAGCGCACTATATCCTGATGACCTTTCAAGGCTGTGAGCTCCGTGTACGGGTTTTGGGTCTGTTCTTCTCCGATGTTCAAGACCGGTGTTTTCTAAAAGTAAAAATGGTCCACTGAACACGAAACAATAAGCATCAAACATGAAAATTCCTTATGTAAAAAAAAAAACATACTATACTATATACTATAGAGGCCTGTTTGTTTGGGGCAAAGAGAGGGAGGTGACACAGAAGAGCTGAGCCTGCTGAAGGCACGTCGCCTAAGCCTGTGTCTAAGGCCAGCGGCCACATCCCCCTCTACCCTCTAACAGGTCGTGTGCCTGCGCTGGCCATTCACGACTGCCTGGCGCAGGCATGCGCCCTGCTAGAGGGATAGCGGGAATACGGCCGCAGCTCGCACATGCGCCGTTGGATCGGGAAACAAGTGAGGTAAGTATATGGACAATTTGAGGGGGTTTCACACGCGCCGATTTTGGATGTCCCGGGGGGGGGGGGGCGAATCGATCGGCCTAGGAATCTTATAGATTCCCGGGCCAATCGCTGTGGGTTTTGGTAAATTCGAAAGTGGAACAAACCTAAGGAATTATATTTTCCTGAGTTCGTTGTTCCATCCCCAGTTGGGATGCCCTACTATGTGAACCCCCCCCCCAGAGCGGGGAAAGGCGAGCTACTACTGCCACCCTGGGGGGTTCACACAGCGGGGCATCCCATAGAGATGGCCGCCACAGCCTGCTTTCAGTGATTTCCAGCCTCTGTGGCGGCATCACTTCCTGTCTTGGTAGTCAGACATTGCCATCCAGACTTGGAGGTGAAGCAGACCGGAAGTTTATTTCAGGAGGTGTGGTGTTTGGCCAACAGAAGCCTCACACACGTGGGGCCGGAAGCAGAACATCGAAAGGTGAGTTCTGCCAGCAGTCCAGGGTGATGGCAGCAGAACCACTATTTCCCTGGTGGTTATTTTCTTCACAAACCACTGCAAATAGGCTGCAACCCACACCACACCCACATGTCACACCCATCACCCTATAAACTGGTCTTCAAGTTTGGCATCTCTGGATTCGAGAAGCCAGCAGCCAGCCCTGGAATCTTTTAGATCTCATTCTGGCTGCTGGTGGGTTTTGATCCTCTTTAATACTCTGTCTGTATTTCTTTGTGCAGGGCTTTATTACTAAACAATATAAATAATGGCTGATTGGGGGAGGTCTGTTTTGAACCTTAAAAAGCAACACGGTCACTTTAATGGAAGCTCTGAGGAGGTTGCGTCTGCAATGTTATGTCAGCCACGTATGAGCTAACAAGTCCGGGCCACGTATGAGCCAACAAGCCCGGGCCGCGTATGAGCCAACAAGCCCGGGCCGCGTATGAGCCAACAAGCCCGGGCCGCGTATGAGCCAACAAGCCCGGGCCGCGTATGAGCCAACAAGCCCGGGCCGCGTATGAGCCAACAAGCCCGGGCCGCGTATGAGCCAACAAGCCCGGGCCGCGTATGAGCCAACAAGCCCGGGCCGCGTATGAGCCAACAAGCCCGGGCCGCGTATGAGCCAACAAGCCCGGGCCGCGTATGAGCCAACAAGCCCGGGCCGCGTATGAGCCAACAAGCCCGGGCCGCGTATGAGCCAACAAGCCCGGGCCGCGTATGAGCCAACAAGCCCGGGCCGCGTATGAGCCAACAAGCCCGGGCCGCGTATGAGCCAACAAGCCCGGGCCGCGTATGAGCCAACAAGCCCGGGCCGCGTATGAGCCAACAAGCCCGGGCCGCGTATGAGCCAACAAGCCCGGGCCGCGTATGAGCCAACAAGCCCGGGCCGCGTATGAGCCAACAAGCCCGGGCCGCGTATGAGCCAACAAGCCCGGGCCGCGTATGAGCCAACAAGCCCGGGCCGCGTATGAGCCAACAAGCCCGGGCCGCGTATGAGCCAACAAGCCCGGGCCGCGTATGAGCCAACAAGCCCGGGCCGCGTATGAGCCAACAAGCCCGGGCCGCGTATGAGCCAACAAGCCCGGGCCGCGTATGAGCCAACAAGCCCGGGCCGCGTATGAGCCAACAAGCCCGGGCCGCGTATGAGCCAACAAGCCCGGGCCGCGTATGAGCCAACAAGTCCGGGCCGCGTATGAGCCAACAAGTCCGGGCCGCGTATGAGCCAACAAGTCCGGGCCGCGTATGAGCCAACAAGTCCGGGCCGCGTATGAGCCAACAAGTCCGGGCCGCGTATGAGCCAACAAGTCCCGGCCGCGTATGAGCCAACAAGTCCCGGCCGCGTATGAGCCAACAAGTCCCGGCCGCGTATGAGCCAACAAGTCCCGGCCGCGTATGAGCCAACAAGTCCCGGCCGCGTATGAGCCAACAAGTCCCGGCCGCGTATGAGCCAACAAGTCCCGGCCGCGTATGAGCCAACAAGTCCCGGCCGCGTATGAGCCAACAAGTCCCGGCCGCGTATGAGCCAACAAGTCCCGGCCGCGTATGAGCCAACAAGTCCCGGCCGCGTATGAGCCAACAAGTCCCGGCCGCGTATGAGCCAACAAGTCCCGGCCGCGTATGAGCCAACAAGTCCCGGCCGCGTATGAGCCAACAAGTCCCGGCCGCGTATGAGCCAACAAGTCCCGGCCGCGTATGAGCCAACAAGTCCCGGCCGCGTATGAGCCAACAAGTCCCGGCCGCGTATGAGCCAACAAGTCCCGGCCGCGTATGAGCCAACAAGTCCCGGCCGCGTATGAGCCAACAAGTCCCGGCCGCGTATGAGCCAACAAGTCCCGGCCGCGTATGAGCCAACAAGTCCCGGCCGCGTATGAGCCAACAAGTCCCGGCCGCGTATGAGCCAACAAGTCCCGGCCGCGTATGAGCCAACAAGTCCCGGCCGCGTATGAGCCAACAAGTCCCGGCCGCGTATGAGCCAACAAGTCCCGGCCGCGTATGAGCCAACAAGTCCCGGCCGCGTATGAGCCAACAAGTCCCGGCCGCGTATGAGCCAACAAGTCCCGGCCGCGTATGAGCCAACAAGTCCCGGCCGCGTATGAGCCAA
Organism: Gastrophryne carolinensis; assembly: GCA_027917425.1. NCBI lineage: Eukaryota > Metazoa > Chordata > Amphibia > Anura > Microhylidae > Gastrophryne > Gastrophryne carolinensis. Next base: position 16,920 of record JAQIHN010000862.1, read on the forward strand.
CAAGTCCCGGCCGCGTATGAGCCAACAAGTCCCGGCCGCGTATGAGCCAACAAGTCCCGGCCGCGTATGAGCCAACAAGTCCCGGCCGCGTATGAGCCAACAAGTCCCGGCCGCGTATGAGCCAACAAGTCCCGGCCGCGTATGAGCCAACAAGTCCCGGCCGCGTATGAGCCAACAAGTCCCGGCCGCGTATGAGCCAACAAGTCCCGGCCGCGTATGAGCCAACAAGTCCCGGCCGCGTATGAGCCAACAAGTCCCGGCCGCGTATGAGCCAACAAGTCCCGGCCGCGTATGAGCCAACAAGTCCCGGCCGCGTATGAGCCAACAAGTCCCGGCCGCGTATGAGCCAACAAGTCCCGGCCGCGTATGAGCCAACAAGTCCCGGCCGCGTATGAGCCAACAAGTCCCGGCCGCGTATGAGCCAACAAGTCCCGGCCGCGTATGAGCCAACAAGTCCCGGCCGCGTATGAGCCAACAAGTCCCGGCCGCGTATGAGCCAACAAGTCCCGGCCGCGTATGAGCCAACAAGTCCCGGCCGCGTATGAGCCAACAAGTCCCGGCCGCGTATGAGCCAACAAGTCCCGGCCGCGTATGAGCCAACAAGTCCCGGCCGCGTATGAGCCAACAAGTCCCGGCCGCGTATGAGCCAACAAGTCCCGGCCGCGTATGAGCCAACAAGTCCCGGCCGCGTATGAGCCAACAAGTCCCGGCCGCGTATGAGCCAACAAGTCCCGGCCGCGTATGAGCCAACAAGTCCCGGCCGCGTATGAGCCAACAAGTCCCGGCCGCGTATGAGCCAACAAGTCCCGGCCGCGTATGAGCCAACAAGTCCCGGCCGCGTATGAGCCAACAAGTCCCGGCCGCGTATGAGCCAACAAGTCCCGGCCGCGTATGAGCCAACAAGTCCCGGCCGCGTATGAGCCAACAAGTCCCGGCCGCGTATGAGCCAACAAGTCCCGGCCGCGTATGAGCCAACAAGTCCCGGCCGCGTATGAGCCAACAAGTCCCGGCCGCGTATGAGCCAACAAGTCCCGGCCGCGTATGAGCCAACAAGTCCCGGCCGCGTATGAGCCAACAAGTCCCGGCCGCGTATGAGCCAACAAGTCCCGGCCGCGTATGAGCCAACAAGTCCCGGCCGCGTATGAGCCAACAAGTCCCGGCCGCGTATGAGCCAACAAGTCCCGGCCGCGTATGAGCCAACAAGTCCCGGCCGCGTATGAGCCAACAAGTCCCGGCCGCGTATGAGCCAACAAGTCCCGGCCGCGTATGAGCCAACAAGTCCCGGCCGCGTATGAGCCAACAAGTCCCGGCCGCGTATGAGCCAACAAGTCCCGGCCGCGTATGAGCCAACAAGTCCCGGCCGCGTATGAGCCAACAAGTCCCGGCCGCGTATGAGCCAACAAGTCCCGGCCGCGTATGAGCCAACAAGTCCCGGCCGCGTATGAGCCAACAAGTCCCGGCCGCGTATGAGCCAACAAGTCCCGGCCGCGTATGAGCCAACAAGTCCCGGCCGCGTATGAGCCAACAAGTCCCGGCCGCGTATGAGCCAACAAGTCCCGGCCGCGTATGAGCCAACAAGTCCCGGCCGCGTATGAGCCAACAAGTCCCGGCCGCGTATGAGCCAACAAGTCCCGGCCGCGTATGAGCCAACAAGTCCCGGCCGCGTATGAGCCAACAAGTCCCGGCCGCGTATGAGCCAACAAGTCCCGGCCGCGTATGAGCCAACAAGTCCCGGCCGCGTATGAGCCAACAAGTCCCGGCCGCGTATGAGCCAACAAGTCCCGGCCGCGTATGAGCCAACAAGTCCCGGCCGCGTATGAGCCAACAAGTCCCGGCCGCGTATGAGCCAACAAGTCCCGGCCGCGTATGAGCCAACAAGTCCCGGCCGCGTATGAGCCAACAAGTCCCGGCCGCGTATGAGCCAACAAGTCCCGGCCGCGTATGAGCCAACAAGTCCCGGCCGCGTATGAGCCAACAAGTCCCGGCCGCGTATGAGCCAACAAGTCCCGGCCGCGTATGAGCCAACAAGTCCCGGCCGCGTATGAGCCAACAAGTCCCGGCCGCGTATGAGCCAACAAGTCCCGGCCGCGTATGAGCCAACAAGTCCCGGCCGCGTATGAGCCAACAAGTCCCGGCCGCGTATGAGCCAACAAGTCCCGGCCGCGTATGAGCCAACAAGTCCCGGCCGCGTATGAGCCAACAAGTCCCGGCCGCGTATGAGCCAACAAGTCCCGGCCGCGTATGAGCCAACAAGTCCCGGCCGCGTATGAGCCAACAAGTCCCGGCCGCGTATGAGCCAACAAGTCCCGGCCGCGTATGAGCCAACAAGTCCCGGCCGCGTATGAGCCAACAAGTCCCGGCCGCGTATGAGCCAACAAGTCCCGGCCGCGTATGAGCCAACAAGTCCCGGCCGCGTATGAGCCAACAAGTCCCGGCCGCGTATGAGCCAACAAGTCCCGGCCGCGTATGAGCCAACAAGTCCCGGCCGCGTATGAGCCAACAAGTCCCGGCCGCGTATGAGCCAACAAGTCCCGGCCGCGTATGAGCCAACAAGTCCGGGCCGCGTATGAGCCAACAAGTCCGGGCCGCGTATGAGCCAACAAGTCCGGGCCGCGTATGAGCCAACAAGTCCGGGCCGCGTATGAGCCTAACAAGTCCGGGCCAAGTATGAGCTAACAAGTCCCGGCCGCGTATGAGCTAACAAGTCCGGGCCAAGTATGAGCTAACAAGTCCGGGCCGCGTATGAGCTAACAAGTCCGGGCCGCGTATGAGCTAACAAGTCCGGGCCAAGTATGAGCTAACAAGTCCCGGCCGCGTATGAGCTAACAAGTCCGGGCCAAGTATGAGCTAACAAGTCCGGGCCAAGTATGAGCTAACAAGTCCGGGCCGCGTATGAGCTAACAAGTCCGGGCCGCGTATGAGCTAACAAGTCCGGGCCGCGTATGAGCTAACAAGTCCGGGCCGCGTATGAGCTAACAAGTCCGGGCCAAGTATGAGCTAACAAGTCCGGGCCAAGTATGAGCTAACAAGTCCCGGCCGCGTATGAGCTAACAAGTCCCGGCCGCGTATGAGCTAACAAGTCCGGGCCGCGTATGAGCTAACAAGTCCCGGCCGCGTATGAGCTAACAAGTCCGGGCCAAGTATGAGCTAACAAGTCCCGGCCGCGTATGAGCTAACAAGTCCCGGCCGCGTATGAGCTAACAAGTCCCGGCCGCGTATGAGCTAACAAGTCCCGGCCGCGTATGAGCTAACAAGTCCCGGCCGCGTATGAGCTAACAAGTCCCGGCCGCGTATGAGCTAACAAGTCCCGGCCGCGTATGAGCTAACAAGTCCCGGCCGCGTATGAGCTAACAAGTCCCGGCCGCGTATGAGCTAACAAGTCCCGGCCGCGTATGAGCTAACAAGTCCCGGCAGCGTATGAGCTAACAAGTCCCGGCCGCGTATGAGCCAACAAGTCCCGGCCGCGTATGAGCCAACAAGTCCCGGCCGCGTATGAGCCAACAAGTCCCGGCCGCGTATGAGCTAACAAGTCCCGGCCGCGTATGAGCTAACAAGTCCCGGCCGCGTATGAGCTAACAAGTCCCGGCCGCGTATGAGCTAACAAGTCCCGGCCGCGTATGAGCTAACAAGTCCCGGCCGCGTATGAGCTAACAAGTCCCGGCCGCGTATGAGCTAACAAGTCCCGGCCGCGTATGAGCTAACAAGTCCCGGCCGCGTATGAGCTAACAAGTCCCGGCCGCGTATGAGCTAACAAGTCCCGGCCGCGTATGAGCTAACAAGTCCCGGCCGCGTATGAGCTAACAAGTCCCGGCCGCGTATGAGCTAACAAGTCCCGGCCGCGTATGAGCTAACAAGTCCCGGCCGCGTATGAGCTAACAAGTCCCGGCCGCGTATGAGCTAACAAGTCCCGGCCGCGTATGAGCTAACAAGTCCCGGCCGCGTATGAGCTAACAAGTCCCGGCCGCGTATGAGCTAACAAGTCCCGGCCGCGTATGAGCTAACAAGTCCCGGCCGCGTATGAGCTAACAAGTCCCGGCCGCGTATGAGCTAACAAGTCCCGGCCGCGTATGAGCTAACAAGTCCCGGCCGCGTATGAGCTAACAAGTCCCGGCCGCGTATGAGCTAACAAGTCCCGGCCGCGTATGAGCTAACAAGTCCCGGCCGCGTATGAGCTAACAAGTCCCGGCCGCGTATGAGCTAACAAGTCCCGGCCGCGTATGAGCTAACAAGTCCCGGCCGCGTATGAGCTAACAAGTCCGGGCCGCGTATGAGCTAACAAGTCCGGGCCGCGTATGAGCTAACAAGTCCGGGCCGCGTATGAGCTAACAAGTCCGGGTCATGTATGAGCTAACAAGTCCCGGCCATGTATGAGCTAACAAGTCCTGGCCGCGTATGAGCTAACAAGTCCTGGCCGCGTATGAGCTAACAAGTCCAGGTCATGTATGAGCTAACAAGTCCAGGTCATGTATGAGCTAACAAGTCCAGGTCATGTATGAGCTAACAAGTCCAGGTCATGTATGAGCTAACAAGTCCAGGTCATGTATGAGCTAACAAGTCCAGGTCATGTATGAGCTAACAAGTCCCGGGTCATGTATGAGCTAACAAGTCCCGGGTCATGTATGGGCTAACAAGTCCAGGCCATGTATGAGCTAACAAGTCCCGGGTCATGTATGGGCTAACAAGTCCAGGCCATGTATGAGCTAACAAGTCCAGGCACTGTGACCTGTTACTGCAGATGTTACCGCCACTGGCAGATCCTCTATAGATGGAGGCAGGGGAAGAGGAATCCCTCATACTGGACCCTATACCTCCCACAGCTTGTACTATACCGCCTGCCGAGAGCGTCTGAGCATGACGGGAAATGTCAGCCTCTGCAGGCAGCCGCCCCTCCCGCCTTCCCGGTTTTATTACCTCAGCTCCGGCCTGCGGCTCTTTGCTGCCCAGGAGCCATCGAAACATGGCGACCACAACAAACCCCACACTCGGGCTCAGGCTTGACAACAACCGGTAGGCCTCGTCGCCAAACCACGTTGCTTAGCA
>JAQIHN010000863.1:0-21910 GCA_027917425.1 Gastrophryne carolinensis
TGCATCATATAATCTACAAAATAAAGTAACTTCAATAAATAGCCTAACTAAAGCACGCATCTGTGGCTCTCTGAATTCTGCCACACAACACTTCTCCAGCAAAAGAAAACTGGACATTTCAGACTACAAACATGTAAAATACAACAATTCAAGGGTCCCCAAAAAATAAACAAAAATACAAAGTTAAGCACATTTGCTAACAATACCTACAACCAGGAGCAAACATTCATGGATCCACACAAACAAACAGAATCATACATATTTTAAAATAATAATACACTCACCTTCCCACACAATAGGCCTAACACGTTCGGAAAGGCGGAATTGAAAACCATTCGGAACTACATATTGCTGCCAATGTAACCAAAAACTTCATGCTCAAACATGACAACACTAAAGCAATAACATTACGTGTAACATAGGTTACCCTGAAATCTACCAGTGTAACACACACTTTTCGAAAGAATGTGGAAAAGTGCATACATTTCTACTTCTATTCTACTGAATTCAACCTCATTTTCGAGTGTTTTATGTAGGTCACCCCTAAAATCTGCATTCCTTTTCGCACCGTACTTGCTGAATCACACAAATGCTGAAAATATTTTGCTTCTGCACGCCTCAGTTGGTCGCTAGCAGAGCAAAAAATGTGGGAGCAAGGCTCAAATGCATCTGCTTCTGGGGAGAGGTAGGTATTTTGCCCAATCTGTGGCTTGCTTTTAAGGATTAGGATGCTCTGAGTGTGGAAAAGTGCATTAGGCTCCAGGTCAAATTCTCCTACATACACATTTTATTTAATTTTATTTATTTTTTTTAGAAACTACTCAATCAAGGCCTTAATGATAAAGTTTGCAGATCCAACAAACAAGCCTGAAAGACTAGAAGATAGGTTTCACCTTTAACTTTCATTCATACAGTCAAAAAAGTGCATCCACTCATTTTGCCAGGGGTTTGCAGAAGATCGCTGGCAACCAACTGAGTTCTACATGCATGCACACCCTCCAAACACTAAATAGGACTACTTCAGTCAAAAGAAAAATACCATTTTGTGAATACTCACCTGTAAAATGGGTATTATAAGTATGTCACACACCCCACTTCAAACATTAATAATTACAATAGGGTTAACTCACCGCTAGGTGGCAGCATTGCAGAGAATCTCCAAAAAATTCAACAGGCCCCTCCCGGTCTATACATACCTGGTACCTCCCAACAATCACCCAGTATTAGAACAGCAGTAAGACAAGGTACCAGAAACAAACAATGTAACCCTCAAGGTAAAGAACTAAACTTCACCATAAAGAGCCAGGATACCGAAAAGGGCGGGTGAAGTGGGGTGTGTGACATACTTATAATACCCATTTTACAGGTGAGTATTCACAAAATGGTATTATTCTAAGTATGTCACACACCCCACTTCAAACATTAATAATTACAATAGGGACATCCAACAGCAGTGTCCAGAAAAGGGTGGGTATCCGACCAGGCAATAACGCAGAAAAAACTCAAACCACTGCAGCCTGCAAAACCTTGAGGCCAAAAACAGCATCCGCTGAGGCCCGCACATCGACCTTATAGAACTTAGAAAAAGTATGAACAGAAGACCAAGTTGCAGCCTTACACACTTGTTCAACCGAAGCCTGGTGCTGAAAAGCCCAGGACGCACCAACCGCACGAGTAGAGTGAGCAGTAACGCGAAAAGGAGGATCCTTCCCCTTAGCCGAATAAGCACCAACAATGGCCTGACGAATCCATTTACTAATGGAAGACTTGGCCGGGGCCAAACCCTTCCTAGGCCCACAGGGCACAACGAAAAAGGCATCAGTCTTACGAAAAGAAGACGTAGCACGTAGATAGTACCTAACACAACGTACAACATCCAAGCAGTGCAAAGCACTCTCCTTGACATTCTTAGGCTTAGGACACAAGGAAGGAAGAACAATGTCCTGGTTAAGATGAAAGGCAGAGACCACTTTAGGGAGAAAGTCTGACTTCAAGCGAAAAACCACTTTGTCCTGATGATCCTCGAAATAAGGAGCCTGAATAGACAAAGCTGCCAACTCTGAAACACGCCGAACCGAAGTGATGGCCACCAGAAAAGCAACCTTCTGAGTAAGAGTGGACAGAGCAATATCCCGCAAAGGCTCAAAAGGAGGAGCCTTAAGAGCAGAAAGAACCAAATTCAAATCCCACACTGGGAGCAAAGGCTTCCTAGGAGGCCGCACATGCGAAACCCCCTGGAAAAAGGTCTTGACCAAGGAATGACTAGCAAAAGGCTTCTGGAAAAAAAATTGACAAAGCAGAAACCTGCCCCTTCAAGGTACTCAGCTGAAGACCCGACTGAAGAAACTCCAAAATCCTAGACACAGAAAAGACCCGGCAAGGCAAAGACCTAGCCTCACACCAATCAATATAAGATCTCCAATACCTGTAATAGATGGAAGAAGAAGATCTCTTCCTGGCACTAATAAGAGTCCGAATGACCGCATCCGAAAGACCCTCCTCCTTTAAGATGGAGGTTTCAGCAGCCAAGCCGTCAAAGCCAGCGTTTGTAAACTGGGGTAACATAGTTGACCCTGTGTGAGAAGATCCGGCCAAAGAGGCAGATCGAACTGATCTACGGCCAGACGAACGATGTCCGCGAACCACACCCGCCTTGGCCACCTTGGAGCCACGAGAATGGCGGGAACTCCCTCCAGAACCAACTTTCGCAGAACCCTGCCTAGCATGGGAATCAGAGGAAACAGATAAAGAAACCCCAGGTCCCTCCAGCTCAGGGCCATGGCATCCACCGCCAGAGCCAGAGGGTCCCGGGACAGAGACACAAAGGACGGAAGCTTGTGATTGTGACGAGAGGCAAACAGATCCACCTCCGGCGTCCCCCACCGGAGACCCCCACCGGAGACAAAGCGACCGAAACACCTGGGGATGGAGAGACCACTCCCCCCGACGGGACGCACACCGGCTCAGAAAATCCGCCTCTGTGTTTTCCACTCCCGGAATGTAAACTGCCGAGATGCAAGGGACATGAGTCTCCGCCCAGACCAAAATCAGAGACACCTCCCTGTGGGCACCCAGACTGCGAGTCCCTCCTTGGTGATTGATGTAAGCAACCGCCGTCTGATTGTCTGATCGAACCTGAACCGGCAGACCTTGTAAATGATGCGTCAAGCGAGACAGAACCAACCTGATGGCTCGCAATTCCAGAACATTGATGGGCAAGTGGGCCTCCTGAGGGTCCCACTGCCCCTGAAACTGAAGATCCTTCCAAAAACCTCCCCAGCCTGACAAACTGGCATCCGTGGTGACAGTTTCCCAAAGCGGGGTCAGAAACGACCTGCCCTTCAGAAGGTTGTCCGAGACCAACCACCACAGAAGGGACTGCCGAACCCGAGGGGACAACCGGAAGGACCGATCCAACGACCCCGGACGCCGGTTCCAAGACGCCAAAAGATGAAGTTGAAGAGTCCTCGTATGAAACTGAGCAAAGGGAACTGCCTCGAACGAGGCCACCATCAACCCCACCAGTCTCATCCCCAGACGAATGGACGGATGAGGATGGGAGAGGAGCAACTGGACCAATTCCTGAATCAGCAGAACCTTGGCCTGAGGGAGAAACACTCTGTGCTGGCAGGAGTCCAACGACATCCCCAGAAAGGTCACCACCCTGGCCGGAACCAGCGAGGACTTGGGGTAATTGATCACCCAGCCGAACCTCTCCAACATAGACACCACCGTGCTGGTGTCCCCCTCTGCTTGACTGAAGGAAGGTGCCATGATGAGAAGATCGTCCAGGTAAGGCACAATGCGAATCCCCTGAGCTCTGAGCAGGGCCATCACCCCCGCCAACACCTTGGTGAACACTCTCGGAGCAGAGGTGAGGCCGAATGGAAGAGCCACAAACTGAAAGTGCCGATCCTCCACCACGAAACGAAGGAACCGCTGATGAGCTGGAAAGATCGGAATGTGCAGGTACGCATCCTTGATGTCTATGGACGCCATAAAGTCCCCCTGCCGAAGCTAACCGATTGCAGACCGCAGGGTTTCCATGCGGAACTTCCGGGGACGAATAAACCTGTTGAGAAACTTCAAATCCAGAATAGGACGGAAGGACCCGTCCTTTTTGGGGACAGTGAAGAGATTGGAGTAAAACCCGCACCCTACCTCTGAAGAAGGAACCGGGCAAACGACAGCTAAGTCTAGAAGATTCCTTACCGCCGCCAGGAGCCCCTGCGCGGCCAAAGGATCCAAAGACACCCGAGACCTGAAGAACCTTGGAGGAGGACGGGACTCGAACTCCAACTTGTAACCGGCCGAAACCACCTCCCGGATCCATCTGTCCGAGACCTCCTGGTCCCACACCCGGGAGAAAAGTTGCAACCGTCCCCCCACCCGAACGGGTGAGGGCGCCCCCTCATTGCTGGGTGGGCTTGGCAACCGGCTTGGGCTTGGCACCCCAGACGCGAGCGGGACGGCCACGGCCTCTACCCCTATTCCAACTGGCGCCCCTGGAGGCCGAGGAGCCCGCACCCCTGCCGGCTCCGGCTCCCCGAAAGGACAGATTGAAGGAGATCGTCCCCCGAAAGGAACGGCGAAATTTCTTGCGCTGAGGTAACTTACCTCCCTAGGTAACAGAATCCAGCCTCTCACCAAAAAGCCTCAAACCCAAAAAGGGCAGAGCCGTGAGCGATCTTTTAGAATTAAAATCAGCCGTCCACTGTCTCAACCACACACAGCGCCGGATAGCCACCAGCAAGGCAGTAGCCCTGCCACACATCAACATGGCATCCTCTTGAGCGGCCAGGATAAAGGACAAGAAAGAATCGCAGCGCTTAAGCGCAAGGGACTCATCACAGGTAGGCTCGATATCCACACCCAAGTCCCTGACAATAGACCTGACCGCAAAAGTCAAAAGAGCCGAAGCACAGACAGGCCTTAACACCGAACCCGCACATACAAAACCATGACGGGCTAGCTGATCAATCCGGCGATCCTCGCCGTCCCTGAGCGAAGTCGTGTCAGGGGAATGCACGACCGCCGTGTTGGACAGTCCCAAGACCGGAGTATCTACCTCAGGGGGGACAGACCAACGCTTCATCAATTCCGCCGGAAAGGGATACTTCCTATCCCAGCTAGACGGCACACCAACGAGACGTGTAGGTTGCTCCCATTGCTTGAAAACAATTTCTTCAAAATGCTGTTGACTGGGAAACTCCAAGCGCTGCTTGGACGCCCCAAAAAGCTGACCCTTAGACCTAGGAGCAACCACCGGAGGATCCAAATCCAAAACCTCAAACATCTGGGTCAGAATGGTAGAGCAATCGAGAGGAAGGCCGTCAGCCTGATCCCCCTCAGTACCCAGCAGCTGCTGAACATCAGAATCTTCTTCCTCAATGAGCTCACCATCTTCAAGGGGACGATCCGACCAATCCAGATCTCCAACAACTTCCTCATCTGAATCCGGCGGAGACAGATGCTTCCGCTTAGCTGGAGCCTTCTGAGCGGCCATTGCAGAAAACCTTTTCTCAAGGCTGGTCAAACGGGCACATACCTCAGACTGCGAATCCCCGCCCAGGACAACGTCACACGGGGTCCGGAATAAGCGAGGGGGAGAGGGAGATGGCGCGGCCGACGAAGTGCGAGGCACCGGAGTACTGGACTGCCGTGCAATGTTCTGCTGTGCACATGGGATACACAAAATGACATCATCTCCCTGGAGCGGAGTCCCACAATCCCCGCACACCTTGGATTGTCCCGAAGAACCATTCCCGGTATCTGTGGCAGCCTCCATGTGGTGAAATTTATGGTATTCGCAGAACCCAGGGATTTATGCAGTACGCGACCCGGGATGCCCCCTAATTACCTAAAAATTGTCTAAAGATTGTCAAAAAATCCTGACCCAGGGGAATAGCATAAAAACCCTTATATATATAGTTTTATGAAAACATCCCCCACAAGCCAGGTATATAAGACCGGGAGAGCCCTGCCAGACGGGATCCCAGGATCTGAAAGACACAAAAGAACAGGGACAACAGTCAATCCAGGCACAATAAAACCTATACAAACATACAAGAATATCATACAACCCCCCCCCCCCCTCATTAACCATAGACAAAAGGAGATGGTTAAAATACACAACCAGCACTTTAAAAAGACGTGCAGGAGCGAGGAGGCGGGAGAAGGAGGGGACGCAAGGCGGGGGGCCAGGCCACCACCTTTATGTGACCAAACATCCCCCACAAGATATCAGAAAACGCCTACCTGAGAGAGCACAAGCGCAGAGAGGCACCCGCAGAAAGATGGCGGCCCGAACACCGCTCCGTGACAGTGAGGAAGGGGAAGACGAGCCCCGGGAGCGCGGGAGCCGAGAAGGCCCCGCCCCTCCAAAAAGGCCAATCAGCGCGCGGCCCCGCCCCCCTGCGGCGTCAGCGCAAGCAGACCAGCGAACCGCGCTCAGCCTCCAAGACGGGACCGGCGGAGCAACCTGCCGGTCCCAAGTGCGCAACACACACACACACGCTCATCTCCCTCTATCACCCCTGTGCAGGCCGGACACGCCAGGCTGCAAGCGCCGAGCACGGCGCTCAGCCACAGGCGGGACCGCGGCGCAGCGCGCCGCGAGACCCCGCCCCCCCCGGCTCCTGAGGGGAGAGACGCCAACTCACACCAGCAGCAGCTGAAGTAAAGACACACACACACAAGGCAGATCCAGACAAAAAACCGCCACAGTAAACGGCGCAGGAGCCCTCACAAAAACCAGCCAGCGCAGCAGCCACACTCACACAACCATGTCACCGGTCCCAAAGCGCGCCACGCACCCCGGAGTGAGGAATAACTAATGTCCCAGGGCTAGGCACATCCTGAACCGCTAACTTCCACTAATTAAATGGGGGCATCCCACATCCGGATCACCACTCCGGGAATCCCGCTATGCCCCGCAATGAAGGGTCGAGCGGAGGAGCTAATCTCCTAGGCACCAAAGGTGCCGGCTACCTTTTGCCCGGCCTACAGCCGAAGCTGGGAGGCTGCCAGTTAACAAATATATAGACCACGGGGGGGGGGGGGCAGATACCCCGGCTACCTGCAAGCAGGAGACTTCTTTCTTCTGTCTTGTCGCCACCTTGCAGAGAACAACACTGGGTGATTGTTGGGAAGTACCAGGTATGTATAGACCGGGAGGGGCCTGTTGAATTTTTGGGAGATTCTCTGTAATGCTGCCACCTAGCGGTGAGTTAACCCTATTGTAATTATTAACGTTTGAAGTGGGGTGTGTGACATACTTAGAATAAATAAATAACACAAAATTAACCTATACTCACCCTTTCTCCTATGCATCAGCTTCCTCTAGCTCTGGGGCTTCGAAAGTCAATTCCTTGGGGGTCTGTAAACCATTGCCATGCAAATCAAGTCATACAAACCTAGTCAAGCACTTTATGAACCGACTATAGGGCTAATTTGGCACCATGAGCATTTTTTTGTTGTTTGTAGTGGCTATTCTAGGAGTTCGTCAGGATGGCCACAGAGAGAGGCCCCTCCCCCTGTAGAGGAAACACGAACTGGGACAAGTTTAATAGCCACACCACTTGCTCAGTATTTAACAAGAAGCCAATTAACCCGGAGGACTAACCAAGGGATGATAGCTAGGGCTGTCCTGAAGAACTTGTAGGAAAACAGTTACCAGTAAGTCTAACAGGGATTTTCTCCTTTCAGAGCAGCCACTGAGAGGGTAAACAAGAAATATAGTTACTAGGGGCGAGATGCCGAATTCAGGATACTTCTACAAATTGATTGCTGCTTATGTGATAAAAGGTCTAACTAGTAATGTTTGAGGAAGGTGTGTGGCGAAGAGCAGGTTGCCACCCTGCAAATCCTATCCCGGGAGGCACCTGTTCTTTCAGTCCAGAAGATGGAAACTGCTCTTGTGGAGTGTGCAGCTATGTATGGAAGAGCAGTGTAGGTGTAGGCCAAGGAAATTACTTGTATAATCCATCTGGCAATGGTGGCCCTGGAGACAGCTATACCCCTTTTCTTCTCACTTGTTTTCGGTGGACAAAGACACAATGTAAAGACTAGGCGTGATTTTAATATTGCCCACACCTGTTACTTGCTCCAGGTGAGTTTAAAAGGAACATCACATGCTTGAAACAGTTTGATTAATCCACAATTTTGAAAGAGTGACAATCATTTTGTCCAGCTCATTTTTGAGTTTGGGGTGACGACATGTCCAATTTGCTGCTGACTTAGATTTTGAATGTTTGGATAGCAAATTGGTCCCTGGGATATCAGATCTGGAATTTGAGGAAGTTTCCAAGTCTACTCGAGTGACATACTTGCTAATGTCGAGAACCAGCTTCTTGTGGGCCATTCTGTAGCAATTTGGATCACCGTTCTCTCTGTAGCTATTTTCCTTAGAAACTGAGGGGGAAGGCGAATTGGGGGTGGGGGAAAGGCATAAGCTAGGGGAAAATCCCATGTCCGAGATAGGGAGTCTACCTCCAGGGCTCCAACCACCCCCCCCCCTCCCGAGATAGCGGTGTACAGTGTTCGTAGATAGCTGTGGATCTGTGGGGATCCTTACCCAAGGACAATCTGATGGAAGACCTCTCTGCTCAGAACCCACTCAGAGATTCAGACTGGACTGTAGAGGTGACAGAAGAGTATCGGCCAGATTCTGCAGAGTCACTGACCCCTTATCGGTTTATTCAGGCAACTTCAATCTCACCTGGACATTTCTGTTCTTCAAGAGTGTCTAAAGTGTGAAAGGGCGAGGCCTATAGATTTTAGTACCCTGTAATTCGAGGATTTGTTTATTAATTCCCTGGACACAAAGGGAATCCAGGTGCGCCCTCCAGCCCCATTCGCTGGCATCTGTCATGATGAACAAGGTCTCCAACCCTTGCCCTCCTGAAGAACTAAAGGGTTTAACCACCAAAGCAGACTTTCCCTGACTTCCCCTGGAAGGGTGACCAGGGAATCCAGAGAATCTGCTTTGCTGTCTGTGACAGAGGCTCTGTCTTTTGGATGTCATCACTATTCGATTGCCCACCGGGTCATTCACTGGCCTTTTCTTAATTAGGTTCCAGACAATGTAATTGTATTTTGATACTGTTACAGGCAACGTCATTGTATTTTGACTGCCATTGTGTATTGTTGATTACGTCACAGTCAATGGCATTGTCCTGATTGATTGTCTTACCGGCAGAGTTGAGGGATTGTGTGTCCTGCTGCTATTGGTCAGTGTGGTTGTCATTGCATGGAGCATTGCATATAAGGCCCAGTGTGGCACTAATAAAGTACACTTCACCTTCACCCTCAATACTGAGTTCTGTCTCTTATTGGGGGAAACGCTATATTACAATTCACTAGCCCTTGTAAGGGCTGTTCCTGTTTCCTCACGGACGACTCTGGAATTCCAGCAGCACCTCTTACGATTGGGAAAAGGACGTCTCGGGCGGTGAAGCCCTCCGGCGATAAGGGTTATCGCTACAATGTCCAAATTCCGCAAGCGGAAGGCCTGGAGAGGTCTGGTGTGTAACTGTGCCAAGGCTGGGATAGTCGAAGTCATAAGGCCTAGAACACATAGATATCTCTTGTGACTGATGCAGCTCTCTCTTACTTGCTTCAGTAGGTTGAGCTGTTTGTCCAAGGGCAGAGAAGTGTTCTGGTTGACACCGTTCAGAAGGGACCCCAAGAATCTGCAAGACTGTGAGGGCATAAGAAAAGATGCCCGTTAGTAAGAGGTCGTCCAAGTATGGGATGATTGAGTGAGGAACTTTGTAAAGATTCTTGGTGCCAAGGAGATTCCAAATGGTAGCAATCCTGAGGAATCTGCAGTGCAAATGAAAAATGGGAATATGGGAGGTATGCATCCTGTAAATCTATGTACACCATGAAATCATTCAAAAGAAGTAAATTCCAGATGGTGAAAATGGATTCCATCTGAATCCAGCAGATGAAGACATTCAAAGCCTTTAGGTTGAGAATCATTCTGAAAGCAATTGAAGGCTTTTTCTTTTTTATTTTACTAAAAATAGAACCCCTTTCCCCAGGTACAGGCAGGAAGTGTCTTGATTATCCCTGAGGTAAAGTTCCTAGATGACTAGGGGGAAGGCGACTCTGGATCCTGAGGGAGGGTGGTGACATGGAACCTTTCTGGAGGAGAATGGAGCTCCAGTCGATACCCCTGCAAGATGGTCTTAAAGTGGACCGTCACCCATGGGTGATCGGCCCGGGAATCTATAAGATTCCCGGGCCGATCACCCCCCTCACCGCGGGACATCCGAGATCGGGATGTCCCGCGGTGAGGGACCCCCCCCCAAAACCCCAAAAGAACTCTCCTCTAGCCGTGCGCGCGCCCGCCGTTTGTGAATGGCCGGCGCGGGCACTGTCAGAGGGGCGCGCGGGAGGCGGCGCCGGACGCGCTGCCTTGTCCGCCGCTTGTCCGTGGGAGCGTGGTGAGGTGAGTTTGGGGGTTTCTGGGGGGTTTTACACAGCGGGGCACCCCTAATCGGGGTGCCCCCCTGAAGTGGACCAAAACCCAGGATAGTCAAAATCCTGGGTGTTGGTCCACTTTAATAACAAAGGGGATCAGAGTGATTGACCTCCAGGACCCAGAAAAGGGAATCAGTCTCCCACCTGAAGCCCGGCATCAGGGACGGGACTTGTCAGAAGGGGGAGGGGGATTACGAACCAAACTGGGTTTGCGACTCCCCTTGTGCTGACCCCAATGCTTGGAGTCTTTTATTTCTGGTATGGAATCTCTTGGATCTCTCTTTGGACCTGGTAAGTGTACTTACTGATCCGAACATCAGATTTCCTTCTAAGGGAATGGCGCAAAGCCTGGCTTTGCTTTATCTCCACAGCCGGGATCCGTAATGAAATCCTGTGACCACCCCCGATGCACTGCTTTGCCTTTAATGCAGCCACATTGGAAGTGACCTTGCTGGAGGTGTCTGCAAAACCCGCTCACATTACATGTGACCATCTGGGATCACACCTGAGAGCCCTGCTTACTTATGAACAGAAATGGGGGATGGGGAGAGCCTTTGCCAGAACGCAGGCAATGCAGTTGCGCTGGGAGCTTCCTTATGATCAGCCAGAGAGATTTTCTGTTTCCACACAATAGAAGGCGAAAAAACTTTTTCTTGCATGACTGCATTGAAGATCAGCATGACTGCAGTTTCTCTACATGTTGCAGGCTGTCTGGAGCTTGGGATTATACTACAAACAGTTCACATCAGAGAGAGCTTTATCTCTGAAAAAGGAGATCAGCATGTTACACCCAGTTGCTAGAGGGGATAAACGTACCTATGTATCAATGTAATTTAATGGGCTCGGGTGCTGCAGAGCATTGGAACAGTTGTTTACAATGTTGAAACAAGGTCTAAAGTGAACCATTAACCCCTGTGTCTGGCATAGAACCTAAAAGATTCCAGGGCTGGCAACTAGCCTCACCAAGGCATCCTATACCAGATGCTGTGTGAAACCCCCTGGGGTGCCGCATCCCTGGCTTCCCTGTAGCGGTGCTTGCTCCCTGCACCCAGCCATTCAGATAGGCCAGGCGCACGGGTGTGCGCACTACACAAGAGAACCAGGGATACACCTGCCGGTGCACTTATGCCTGTGCGAGGTTCAAATCACCAGCTTTATGCCGAGGATAAGTATATATACACTAATTTACCCATATCCCTGTGGGAACGGCGGAAAGGTGAGTGAAAGTGGGTGATCTGGGGGGGGTCAGAATTGTGGTAGGATGGCCACCCCATGCAGTTTAGGAGCATAGAATCTGCCTGCTATACTACAATATGAGCATGGAGTTAGGGCCTCTCAAATAACTTACATCATTGATTTCGAAGGGGGGGGGGGGGGTAGGGAAGCAAGTTACTAAATTTTGATTGTTTTGACTGGAAGTCCACTTTAAGTAAATTTTTATCTAAATGGCAAATACCGTAAAATTGTGTACTTTCAAGTTCAATATTGGTGGAACTGAACGCTCCTTCCTAGGAACAAAGAACAAATTTGTGTAGAATGCTGAGCCACATCACTATATTGCAACTAGGATTTCTGCTCCCTATAAGGTGATCACCGGGTACAGTCCAAGATGGGGGGAGGGGCTTTTCTATTTCCCATCATGATAGATAGGATTATAATCCAGAGTGATTTTGTATGGATGTAAACATTACAGTGGTAATCAGAAAGCAAAAGCTTAATTCCTCAGGCTGTTGTAATTTGTGTACTATTTGTGATTTGTAAACAAGCATCATTCCCATTTTACATATATTAAAATGCAGCTTACCATTTTTACGCTCACTAAGTAGTGGGGCATTGGATATCTCCTTGGAATTCTGTATACCAGCTCCATGCTGCAATGACAGCTCTTGCAAGTCATCAGCAACTGCCTCACTCTGAGGGCTTGAAGCAGCTTGTCCATCCATAATTAGTGCTTCAATAACAGCTTCTCCATCTCCAGTATGCACATCAAAGATGTCAGCCTCCTCCCAGCAAGCATCCTCGGCAACAGGCAGCAAGAGGGAGGGAAAGTACGTAAAATCCGCTCCGTTTTGTATGATTGCAACCTGAGAAGAAGAAATTTGATATATTAATTTTAACTCCCAAAATGTGGAAACAAAAAAAACACAGGAGGAAAGTGGCAAAGAAAAAAAAAAAAAAAAAAAAAAAAAAAAAAGAAGAAGGAATGGAGCTACACCTGCTGTATACTAATGAATTTATTAATTTAACCACAAGTCAATCTTGAATCACCCCCCCCCCCCCCCCCCCAACGCACTGAAAATCCACCCCACTTACAGTAACTCTGACTGCCTTCCTGCATTTGTACCTATGAAAGACTTCTGACAAAAGACAAAATAATTTATACCCACCTGGTTTGATTCTCCACAAAGGATTGGCATATTTGTCCCATGTCACTATTTAAAATCACTGCAAAAAAAGAAAAAAGTAGAAAGCTTTACACAATATTCGGCTTAATTGATTGTGTGGGATTATGATAGCAGTATTTTCAAAAAAGGCAAGCAAATTCTATTCATGATTCATAGCAATGTTTATTCAAACTATTAAACAGAAAACCATATATCAACAGCCCCAACATTAAAAGCAGACCAAAAGTCAAAAAAGCAAGTTCAGTAAATTGCACCCCTAAAGCCCCACTCTGGCAATAAGTGAATCTATTTGAGAGGGCTTAGCTCCATGCAGATTCTAAGCTGCATAACTGCATGGGAGCGACCATGTTGCCACATATACGGGTCTAGCTGCCTCACATATCAGTGCAATCCTCCTTTATTACTAGTAGAAAGCAATCAGCTGTGATGACTCATTGCTCTGCTGCACAGCTTAAAGAATTGTAACATTTTAGAAGACACATGCTTACACTGACTGAATGGTGTGTGGCAAATCCAGATTCCAGTGAACAGTGATAAATAAACATTGTTACAGATTTCCTTCACACACACACAATCTCTCTAGCAGCTGTTTGTTCAGTGTGTGTGTGTGTGTGTGTGTGTGTGTGTGTGTGTGTGTGTGTGTGTGTGCGCTTATATAATACACAAACAGCTGGGTTTCCGAGGCATTTATCTCTATCAGTTTGATGTGGGTTGCTGCTAGCACAGCTCTCCCCTAATGCTTATGTGTGTGACAAGATGGACACTCCCATGCAGTTCTGCAGCAAAGAGTAGGCCTGTTATTCAAGGACATATGCATAGAGTTAAGCACTTCCAAATAGTTTGGGCTAGAGTGGGGCTTTAGGGGAACAATTTACTAAACTTTTAATTTTATTTTTGGTCTGCTTTAAATGCAAATAATTGTAACAATGGTCTAATGATATAAATCTGAACAGCAAAACAACAAAAGAAGATGACAAGAAGAGGACTTACTCATTGGCCCATTTACACAAAGTGATTATTGAGTGAGAAATGGTCGGAATGTGTAAACAGAAGTCATTCCTCAAAATAGCTATGAGTACCAGCCATCGCTCTAGCGACTGATTGACCAACACATCTTCGGAGTCTGAACAAAGTCACTCAATCGCAGGAGATTGAGCACTGAGCCAACAGCCAATTGATCTGCTAGTGTAAACCCAGCATCACACACTTTAGGGTCAAGTCAACCCCATTTTTAAAAAGTGCACTTTAGGTGAAAAATAAAATAGAAGTACTTTTTAAACCTGGTGCTGAATCGACCCTTATTATTCTCCCTTCTACACAGTAGATCAGACTTTGTGGATTATAAGTTCTTCTGCTGGTGTGTTTAAAATAGTTCATACAAGCTAATATATTTGAACACTAAGTAATTATTTGTAAATGCATATAATAGTTAATTGGCAAAATATTTTCCAAATGCTATGTAAAAAAATGTGCTTATGGTGTGCTCTCCATACATCTATGGACCACCCATTATGCTGAGGCAAAAGAACACAGCATGGATGTATCACAGTTCCTGGGCCACTACTTGTCCAGAGACTGGAACCCTGCTTTAGGGTATCGCCTTCAAAACAAAAGGCAGTTTAGGGCATTGCCAAGTGGAACCCTACCCAATAGGCTAACATTTGGCTGTGCATGGACAATACCTTGAAGTTGTTGTTCAAGGGCAACTATAACTGTTCTCAAAAGCAGCTTTGGATTTCTCAGATCAGTGGTTGATTCACTAGATTCCAGCTTATGAGCAGATGCTAAAAAAACCAATCATTCAAGAGGTCGACAGAAGTGGCAAAGCAAGAACTACAGTCATGATTTGACTGCATGAACTGGATTTTTTTTAGCTACAGATAATCTTGATGAGAGGTCACATTTCAAGGCTGCCTACATAACATTTTTTTGAGGACATGATCATCCTAACAAAAACATATAGGATGTATAGGAAGAGTAGTAAACTCCAAACCTAAAAAGGAACCTTCTAAAAAAGAAGGAAACATGTAGGCAATCAGAAGATTCAGGGATGCTGACCAGCAAGAGCACCACCTGCACTCTGGAGATCAACTTTGGAATAAAGGGTGGTGTATCTGAGTCAGGCATTCCAATATCAAATTTTTATAGACGATAGCAAAACTAAAATCAACCAATTTAAATTAATGGAATGTAACAGACACTTCCTATAGACTTCCTAGATTTTAAAATGGCAGAAAAATGTAACGGAATCGCAATTGCCAAGCAAACGCCTGAAAATGCTGCAGCAGGACTTTTTTTTAAAAATAAGCCAGCAATCAAATTATATATTGATATATATATATCAATATAGAAACTTTGGACCACATGAATGCCCAGACAATTGTGCGGCCCCTGTTTCTCTAAGGGAACAAGGAGAAAGCAGGCCCTGCGGAGGGGGGGGGGGGGGGGGACATCAACAATTGGGATGCACTCCTGCACTGCAATCAACAACCATTTTCTATAAATTGGGTGTTGGATCACATTTATGAGCTTATTATCATTGTCAAATCACATGTGATCTGATGGTGCTTTACATTCATCTACAGTCTAGGTCTATTAAAAAACAAAAAAGAGTGAGAAGGCCAGTGGCTGCCGGAGCTGAATTTTTGTTCAGGAAGCATAAGCAACAATGACATCTTGTTTCTAATAGGACTGGATTTGAAGTTGCTTCAATCATCCAACTATGAACTCATTTTTATTTCCTGAGAATTGTTTGAAAATATTTTTTTAAAACCTTGTTTACAATTTACAATTAGGCACATACTCAACACTTCATAGAGATGGAATTGCACATGTGCTTGTCTACTTTGACTTGTATGAAATGTATGTAACCTGCTGCTATTGCAGTATAGACAAAAGATCATCTTGGCCCTGATGAGTGGGCCTTTGTACCTAGTTTGTACCTAGTTTTATGTGTTTTCAAGAGTGTTTGAAGTAAAACAACAAAAACACTTTACCACCCTTCTGTGTCCGTGTTCTATAGCCACAACCTCAGCTTCTTCCCCCTTGCATCATAGGGCGTGTAGCTTTATTTTTGTATGCAGGGAGCTGCCATTCCCATTGCCTGTCTGTTTATTTCTAAACAGCTCACTGCAAGCAAGAAAATGTGATTCTTGTTGTTACATGTTAAGTGCTGCTAGCAGTGAAATGTGCAGGATGCTATAATAAACTCAAAGGAAAAGGGCGAGGTTCCCTCCAGCACATAGGAATAGAGCTCCTCACATTGTGTAGCACAAGTCAGGGGCAGAATTCAACAAATCTGGCAATACCAAAACAAAATGGCATAAAATATGGCTAGAACTCAGCAGTATGGGGGTAAGGCAGGTGCAAATATCCTTGTCTGTCTGTAGTCCAGGTCAAGCCAAGTAAAAGAAAAAAAAACACATGCAGAAGGTTCTGGTGAAGACAGCGTGATCCTTAGCTGGCAGTGGTGTCCCTGCTGCCAGTCACAAGAAAGAAGGCTCACTCATTTAGGGTCATGCCAAAGATCTAGTGAAGCAAGTTTACCTTTGTAAGAGCTTTCAGATGTGAACTGAAGTTTCCATCCAGCGTTTTTATTTGAACACAGAAAAATATTCAGTAAAACATTTCTGTTCTAAAACTCCCCCCCCCCCCCCCCAAAAAAAAAAAAAAAAAAAAAAAAACACCTACCTATGTGATTGGGCAAATTTACAGGCGAGGAACTGTACCTGATTTTCCAATGAGGTAAAGATATGTTTTTCAAGGTTTGGAAGTAACAACACACACTGGGCTATGCAGAATAATTTGGGAAGTTCTTTAGCATAGCCCTGTTTCCAAACTTCCCCAAAAAATATCCTTCCACCATAGGAGAAATGGTGCACCTCACCCATAAAAATGCCTCATCACAGGAGTAAGTAATTTTATGGTAAATATCAGAACAAATGTTAAAGAATTTTTCAGTGTATTAAAGTGGAACTTAAGTCAACAAGTAACCCCCTGCCCTGCCATGCTACCCTGGCGCTGAGGCAGGACATGGAGGGCTTGTAAAACATGTGGGAATAAAATCCAGTTTTTTTTTCAGGTGCCATAAAAGAGGTTCTGAGAAGTATTCTGCCTGATCGAAAGAAGTGACAGAAGTCTCATCCCTACTGGACATACGTTAGGACTGTTAGGGCTTTTGAGGAGGCTTAAACAATAAACCTTATTACCATTTAATCTATGAGAAGCCCAGGACCTTCGGGAATCAGAACCCCGGGAATCACGCTAGCAAAAATATCTGCTTTCTGGATCCAGTATTAGGTGGCTGAAATTTCTTCCCCACCTCAGCCAAACAACTAACACTTTTTCAAGCTCTGAGCCAAACAAAAGTTTACCCTCAAAAGTGCAGCTTAGATGACCGATCTCCCTGCAAGGTCTTAAGCCAGAGAGCTCTATGGGCACACTTAACTAAGGGACAAAAACGTGATGTGGGTGACTAGCAACCCACTAATGGAGACGACCCTACCAAATTGTGAGAAATCCTGGGGACAAAAGAGAGAAGAAAAAAAAAGGAAGGTTAGGTCAATGGGCTACTGATGAAAGGGAGTTCCCTGCACATCAGAAGCACACTTGCAGCAATTGGAGGCTGGTGCGGGGAGCGGGCCCCAATACTAAAGCTAATACACTGGTTTGGGGTGGGGATTAACTGGGCTTCCCCTAGTTAGGTTTCCTTGAAAACCCAGGGCTCCACATCCTATGACCTCGCCCATGGAATTGATAAGATATTATATTAAAAACAAGTTCATTTTATTAGTACATATACATATAAAAACACAATGGTTGATAACCACATCACAACTACTTGTATACAAGATAATGCCTGTTTTTTCAACTGGATAGCCAGGCAACCAGTATAACAATTTTACAAGATATTCCAACACAAATGTAAAAAATGTTGCTTGCGTGTCTCAAAAGGGGGCAAACTAGTTTCGCCTGTCGGTAGGCTTCGTCAGTGCCCTTAACATCAATCCTATAAAGACATGTATATATATCATAGTATCAAAGTAACCATTCAAAGACTTTTTCAAAAAACATGCTTCATTTGATATCTCATTATACATTAGTATGCATGGATTCATACCTCTATTGATTGAGATGGTAGATGCAACTGGGGCCAGCTCATGTTTACTGTGGTGTAGCCAGTTCAATTGTATTAGGGCTGTTATAAAGCCCAGGTGTGTGGATCATAGTAAAGCCCATAGTGCATTCCAAAAGCCCATAAGGGTTGATAACACCTGCATTGATAGGAACAGATTGCCTCATGAGTGTCTCTATCAGTTATATAGCCGGTAAATTCGGTCAGGATAAAGTGTTTATAAAGGTGATGAAAGTAAAATAGCAGATGCCCTTACCTTGTATACTCAATGAGGCGTGGGGAGAGGCACACCCAGTGCCTGTTACCTCCTGTCCTAGAAGCAGCAGCGCCGTGTAGTGCGTGCTGATACACTGGCCGCAGTTAAATAATGGCCAGTGTGTGATGTCAAACACTCAGCTGAGTGTTAGCTCCGTCCCTCCCCCCCCCCTCCCCTCCCGGGGTCTGCTGGGGGTTGCTAGGGGGGACGGGAGCCCAACACAATCCCAGCGCCGCACCTCCCCCGACGGGCGGGGCTTATACCAGCCTCCGTCAGCCAGTAAGGTGACCGGCGCTAGAGCTCCCACACGGCGCCGTCATGTGTCTCCTGCGAGGCGCCATTTTGGTGAAGATAAGTGCAGGGATTTAGACTTAATTCATAAGAGCAAGGTAAAATAGCGATCTCAGTCGCACAGATATATTAATTAATGACCTCTAGCAAAGTATAAGCCTAGCTGGCAGTATTTGTAAGTGGCCTTAGACTACGGGATATGCCATGATACTTATGATGTCTTGCTGATAGTTCTAAAGTGCCTTCAGGCAGTTGTCCACATTGTAGGGGGAATTTGTGCCCCCCAGAACACAGTATATCTACATATGGCGTTTAAAAAGTGTAACTGGCCGTTGTTGTACGTATGGATGGCCTCCCTTATAGCCATATACATATATGCCTGCTAAACTCCATTACTGACGCTATGTCATATGGACAAAAATGCCGCCTCACCATACGCCTAGGACACGTGAGTGTTATTAAATCCCCAAAGGCCAATCCGCACTGGGCATTACATCTGTATAAATGAAAACATTGTTGATTTGGTTTAAGCCACATAATCGCTACTGCTGCAAACTTGTGCCCATGGGCTGGCATCCAGTGCATCTACCATATACAGCATATGGAAAAAAAAAAAAAAAAAAACAATATTTTTTTTTTTTTTTCCCCCTCCCTTCCCCTCCCCTTCTTTCCTTTACATTCCACATTGATTTGTTACAGTCAAAATTAAAACCCTATCATTACAAATGTCTGTCAGAGGTAAGGGGCATAACTGATGGATTCATTGAGTCCCGGGTACTGATGGGCCTTGAAATGGTGGATCCACTGTGTCTCCCGTTTAAGGGTGGCTCTCTCAAGGTCCCCACCCCGTGGGTTTGGATGTAATCTATCTAGGCCCACAATAAACATATCTTTTGGGTTCATCTCATGACATTCCCGGAAATGTCTGCCCACTGGGGTCTTGCTATTTCCCGTTTTGATGTCATAAGAGTGTTCGTATATGCGTTTGCGGAGCTCCCGATTGGTTTTGCCGATATAAAACCTGTTGCACTTGCAGATTAAGGCATAAATGATGTTGGCACTTTTACAGTTGATAAAATGTCTGTGAATTGGCCGGTCACCTATGGTTATCGCTTTAGTTTCTTTGACATATTTACACATGTTGCATGAGTGACATTTATACATTCCTGTTGTCTTACAACAGGTAAGTCGTTTAGTCTGTGTGTAGTGGCAATGAACTAACCGATCTTTGATGTTATGTGCCCTCCGAAACACAAATTTAGGTTTGTTTGGGAGTATCTTGTTAAGGTCTGCATCATTTTGTAACACATGCCAATGTCGCTGTATAATGTTTTTTATCATATGGTGGTGGGTAGAAAAAGTCAGAATCATGGATGGGGGGGGGATCATCTTTCCTGATTTTCGGCTTGTACAGTAATTCATCCCGTGATCTTTTTTTGGCCCGTTTATAGGCCTGTTTTAAAACTGGTACGCTATACCCCCTATTTCTCAATCTGTTGAAAATCCCATCAGCAGTTTCCTTAAAATCTCCTTCTGAGGTGCAATTGTGGCGGGCTCTCACATATTCACCGTATGGGATACTCTTGAGAAGATGTTTTGGGTGGGCACTAGAGGCCCTTAGCATCGTGTTAGCGGCTGTCGGTTTACGATAAAATTTCGTAGTGACCACTCCTTCACGGCTTAGCCTCACTGATAGGTCCAGGAAGTTAATTGCTTCCTGGCTAAACTCTACAGTGAATTTCAAGTTCATGTCGTTCTTATTCAGTTCCCCCACAAATGCCTGCAAGTCTCTCTGTGTGCCTGTCCAAATGAATAGGATATCATCGATGTACCTGTGCCACGTGGCCACGTGGCCCAGGTACATCGCTAATTCGTCCTCAGCCCACAACCCCCTCTCCCAGCCCCCCAGATACAGGTTAGCGTACGATGGGGCACAGGTGGTCCCCATCGCCGTCCCCTGTATCTGGTGTTATTAATGAGAAAGAGGTTGTGGGTGAGGACGAATTGTAATAATTGCAGCAGGAACCGATTGTGTTCGTGAGTCTCAATGGGTAATTCGTTCAGGAAACGGCGGACATTCATGAGGCCCAGTTGGTTTGGTATGCTTGAATATAGGGCCTCCACGTCCAGGCCCACCAGAAACGACCCCGGGGCCACACTCATACCATCCAGGACCCGAAGGAGGTGTCCCGTATCTTTAAGATACGAAGGTAATTGGTGGACCAGTGGCTGGAGATGATAGTCGACGTAGCGACTGGCCCGATCAGTGAGGGACCCCATGCCGGACACTATCGGTCTGCCTGGAGGTGCTCTGGTGGACTTATGCACCTTCGGCAGGGCGTAAAACGTGGGTGTGACCGGAAATGGGACCTCAAGGAAAGAGCCAGTCGCCACGTCGATCACCCCCCCCTCCACCGCCTGGTGGCTTAGAGTGTGGTAGGCCCCGGAGTCCTGTGCGAGCCTGGACATGGGGGCCCTGGCATACCACTCTGTATTGTTTAAGATTTTCAAGCACATGTGTTCATACTGTGCTCTATCCATGATCACTATGTTTCCCCCCTTATCCGAGGGTTTAATGATGAGGTCTGGATCATTTTCCAATTGCCTCATTGCCTGTCTTGCTTCCTCGGACATGTTATGAGTCTTCTGTCTCAGTAATTTCTCAAGATCTGCTGTGACCAGATCCACAAAAGTCATTGCATGTGCATTTGACATGAGTGGGGGAAAAAAAGTAGACGGTTTTCTAAAAGTAACCTCTTTCCTTGTGGTCATTCTATTTAAGTCTCTTCCATGTTTGAGACATTGCCTTCTCCTGAGGTTCCTCTTCCTATTTCTATGTTTCCTAAAAAAACACTCCTATCAGAAGACTTAGGATGATTCCCGAGATCGTCCCTACTATGTTCATCTGCCTGTCTGGCCTTGGACCTGGTAAATCTCTCCTCCTGTCTGGGAATAGTATCTTTCCGTGGTGGTCCCCTAAAAGGAGGCCTGTTTGCTCTCAGCTGGTTACTCTGTACCCCAAATTTATCCCTGGATCTAGCGGGACCCCTTTCTCTCGACGAACATGAATCCGACGAGGAAGAATGTCGTGGTTCAAAGTCCCTACGTGTCGGTCTGTGTCTGTCCTCGGGCCAAATATAAGCCCTATTTTCCCTATATGCTGTTTTGTCCCGTTGTAATTTTGTCTCTTTGGTTTCTATCAAATCTTTGTTCACTTTTTCTATAGAGTCTTTAATACTTTTGTCCCTTCTTGAGAATTGTTCCTCCTGTTTGAATTGGTTTAAATCAATTATTTTCTCCTGTATCTGTTTATCTAACTCATGGAGTTGACATTGA
>JAQIHN010000370.1:0-21905 GCA_027917425.1 Gastrophryne carolinensis
CATAATAACCTGATTCTTATAGGACGCAATTATTCTCAGTAGAAATCAATGCCTTGATAAAGACACTTTTGCTGTGCATGCTCTCTGGTTTTCTGTGGCATCCCCATTCTGTGACAACACCAGCCTCTATTTAATAGCATAATATCCATTTGCACTATTACTCATAGATAATCTAGGCCTGATAAAGACACTTTTGCTGTGCATGCTCTCTGGTTTTTGTGGCATCCCATTTCTGTGACTACACCAGCCTCTATTTAATAGCATAATAACCATTTGCACTTATTCTCATAGAAATCAGGCCTGATAAAGACACTGTTTGCTGTGCATGGCTCTCTGGTTTTTGTGGCATCCCATTCTGTGACTACACCAGCCTCTATTTTAATAGCATAATAACCATTTGCACTTATTCTCATAGAAATCAGGCCTGATAAAGACACTTTTGCTGTGCATGCTCTCTGGTTTTTGTGGCATCCCATTCTGTGACTACACCAGCCTCTATTTAATAGCATAATAACCATTTGCACTTATTCTCATAGAAATCAGGCCTGATAAAGACACTTTTGCTGTGCATGCTCTCTGGTTTTTGTGGCATCCCATTCTGTGACAACACCAGCCTCTATTTAATAGCATAATAACCATTTGCACTTATTCTCATAGAAATTAGGCCTGATAAAGACACTTTTGCTGTGCATGCTCTCTGGTTTTTGTGGCATCCCATTCTGTGACAACACCAGCCTCTATTTAATAGCATAATAACCATTTGCACTTATTCTCATAGAAATCAGGCCTGATAAAGACACTTTTGCTGTGCATGCTCTCTGGTTTTTGTGGCATCCCATTCTGTGACTACACCAGCCTCTATTTAATAGCATAATAACCATTTGCACTTATTCTCATAGAATTAGGCCTGATAAAGACACTTTTGCTGTGCATGCTCTCTGGTTTTTGTGGCATCCCATTCTGTGACAACACCAGCCTCTATTTAATAGCATAATACCATTTGCACTTATTCTCATAGAAATTAGGCCTGATAAAGACACTTTTGCTGTGCATGCTCTCTGGTTTTTGTGGCATCCCATTCTGTGACTACACCAGCCTCTATTTAATAGCATAATAACCATTTGCACTTATTCTCAATAGAAATCAGGCCTGATAAAGACACTTTTGCTGTGCTTGCTCTCTGGTTTTTTGTGCATCCCATTCTGTGACTACACCAGCCTCTATTTAATAGCATAATAACCATTTGCACTTATTCTCATAGAAATTAGGCCTGATAAAGACACTTTTGCTGTGCATGCTCTCTGGTTTTTGTGGCATCCCATTCTGTGACAACACCAGCCTCT
Organism: Gastrophryne carolinensis; assembly: GCA_027917425.1. Taxonomy (NCBI): domain Eukaryota; kingdom Metazoa; phylum Chordata; class Amphibia; order Anura; family Microhylidae; genus Gastrophryne; species Gastrophryne carolinensis. Next base: position 1,344 of record JAQIHN010000370.1, read on the forward strand.
ATTTAATAGCATAATAACCATTTGCACTTATTTTCATAGAAATTAGGCCTGATAAAGACACTTTTGCTGTGCATGCTCTCTGGTTTTTTGTGGCATCCCATTCTGTGACAACACCAGCCTTTATTTAATAGCATAATAACCATTTGCACTTATTCTCATAGAAATTAGGCCTGATAAAGACACTTTTGCTGTGCATGCTCTCTGGTTTTTGTGGCATCCCATTCTGTGACAACACCAGCCTCTATTTAATAGCATAATAACCATTTGCACTTATTCTCATAGAAATCAGGCCTGATAAAGACACTTTTGCTGTGCATGCTCTCTGGTTTTTGTGGCATCCCATTCTGTGACTACACCAGCCTCTATTTAATAGCATAATAACCATTTGCACTTATTTTCATAGAAATTAGGCCTGATAAAGACACTTTTGCTGTGCATGCTCTCTGGTTTTTGTGGCATCCCATTCTGTGACAACACCAGCCTCTATTTAATAGCATAATAACCATTTGCACTTATTCTCATAGAAATTAGGCCTGATAAAGACACTTTTGCTGTGCATGCTCTCTGGTTTTTGTGGCATCCATTCTGTGACTACACCAGCCCTCTATTTAATAGCATAATAACCATTTGCACTTATTCTCATAGAAATCAGGGCCTGATAAAGACACTTTTGCTGTGCATGCTCTCTGGTTTTTGTGGCATCCCATTCTGTGACAACACCAGCCTCTATTTAATAGCATAATAACCATTTGCACTTATTCTCATAGAAATAGGCCTGATAAAGACACTTTTGCTGTGCATGCTCTCTGGTTTTTGTGGCATCCCATTCTGTGACTACACCAGCCTCTATTTAATAGCATAATAACCATTTGCACTTATTCTCATAGAAATTAGGCCTGATAAAGACACTTTTGCTGTGCATGCTCTCTGGTTTTTGTGGCATCCCATTCTGTGACAACACCAGCCTCTATTTAATAGCATAATAACCATTTGCACTTATTCTCATAGAAATCTAGGCCTGATAAAGACACTTTTTGCTGTGCATGCTCGCTGGTTTTGTGGCATCCCATTCTGTGACAACACCAGCCTCTATTTAATAGCATAATATCCATTTGCACTTATTCTCATAGAAATTAGGCCTGATAAAGACACTTTTGCTGTGCATGCTCTCTGGTTTTTGTGGCATCCCATTCTGTGACTACACCAGCCTCTATTTAATAGCATAATAACCATTTGCACTTATTCTCATAGAAATCAGGCCTGATAAAGACACTTTTGCTGTGCATGCTCTCTGGTTTTTGTGGCATCCCATTCTGTGACTACACCAGCCTCTATTTAATAGCATAATAACCATTTGCACTTATTCTCATAGAAATTAGGCCTGATAAAGACACTTTTGCTGTGCATGCTCTCTGGTTTTTGTGGCATCCCATTCTGTGACTACACCAGCCTCTATTAATAGCATAATAACCATTTGCACTTATTCTCATAGAAATCAGGCCTGATAAAGACACTTTTGCTGTGCATGCTCTCTGGTTTTTGTGGCTATCCCATTCTGTGACTACACCAGCCTCTATTTAATAGCATAATAACCATTTGCACTTATTCTCATAGAAATTAGGCCTGATAAAGACACTTTTGCTGTGCATGCTCTCTGGTTTTTGTGGCATCCCATTCTGTGACAACACCAGCCTCTATTTAATAGCATAATAACCATTTGCACTTATTCTCATAGAAATTAGCGCCCTGATAAAGACACTTTTGCTGTGCATGCCTCTCTGGTTTTTGTGGCATCCCATTCTGTGACAACACCAGCCTCTATTTAATAGCATAATAACCATTTGCACTTATTCTCATAGAAATCAGGCCTGATAAAGACACTTTTGCTGTGCATGCTCTCTGGTTTTTGTGGCATCCCATTCTCTGACTACACCAGCCTCTATTTAATAGCATAATAACCATTTGCACTTATTCTCATAGAAATTAGCCTGATAAAGACACTTTTGCTGTGCATGCTCTCTGGTTTTGTGGCATCCCATTCTGTGACAACACCAGCCTCTATTTAATAGAATAATAACCCATTTGCACTTATTCTCATAGAAATTAGGCCTGATAAAGACACTTTTGCTGTGCATGCTCTCTGGTTTTTGTGGCATCCCATTCTGTGACAACACCAGCCTCTATTTAATAGCATAATAACAATTTGCACTTATTCTCATAGAAATCAGGCCTGATAAAGACACTTTTGCTGTGCATGCTCTCTGGTTTTTGTGGCATCCCATTCTGTGACTACACCAGCCTCTATTTAATAGCATAATAACCATTTGCACTTATTCTCATAGAAATCAGGCCTGATAAAGACACTTTTGCTGTGCATGCTCTCTGGTTTTTGTGGCATCCCATTCTGTGACTACACCAGCCTCTATTTAATAGCATAATAAACCATTTGCACTTATTCTCATAGAAATTAGGCCTGATAAAGACACTTTTGCTGTGCATGCTCTCTGGTTTTTGTGGCATCCCATTCTGTGACAACACCAGCCTCTATTTAATAGCATAATAAACCATTTGCAATTTATTCTCATAGAAATTAGGCCTGATAAAGACACTTTTGCTGTGCATGCTCTCTGGTTTTTGTGGCATCCCATTCTGTGACAACACCAGCCTCTATTTAATAGCATAATAACCATTTGCACTTATTCTCATAGAAATCAGGCCTGATAAAGACACTTTTGCTGTGCATGCATCTCTGGTTTTTGTGGCATCCCATTCTGTGACAACACCAGCCTCTATTTAATAGCATAATAACCATTTGCACTTATTCTCATAGAAATTTAGGCCTGATAAAGACACTTTTGCTGTGCATGCTCTCTGGTTTTTGTGGCATCCCATTCTGTGACTACACCAGCCTCTATTTAATAGCATAATAACCATTTGCACTTATTCTCATAGAAATCAGGCCTGATAAAGACACTTTTGCTGTGCATGCTCTCTGGTTTTTGTGGCATCCCATTCTGTGACTACACCAGCCTCTATTTAATAGCATAATAACCATTTGCACTTATTCTCATAGAAATTAGGCCTGATAAAGACACTTTTGCTGTGCATGCTCTCTGGTTTTTGTGGCATCCCATTCTGTGACAACACCAGCCTCTATTTCAATAGCATAATAACCATTTGCACTTATTCTCATAGAAATTAGGCCTGATAAAGACACTTTTGCTGTGCATGCTCTCTGGTTTTTGTGGCATCCCATTCTGTGACTACACTCAGCCTCTATTTAATAGCATAATAACCATTTGCACTTATTCTCATAGAAATTAGGCCTGATAAAGACACTTTTGCTGTGCATGCTCTCTGGTTTTTGTGGCATCCCATTCTGTGACAACACCAGCCTCTATTTAATAGCATAATAACCATTTGCACTTATTCTCATAGAAATTAGGCCTGATAAAGACACTTTTGCTGTGCATGCTCTCTGGTTTTTGTGGCATCCCATTGTGTGACTACACCAGCCTCTATTTAATAGCATAATAACCATTTGCACCTATTCTCATAGAAATTAGGCCTGATAAAGACACTTTTGCTGTGCATGCTCTCTGGTTTTTGTGGCATCCCATTCTGTGACAACACCAGCCTCTATTTAATAGCATAATAACCATTTGCACTTATTCTCATAGAAATTAGCCTGATAAAGACACTTTTGCTGGGCATAGTACTACTGGATCTTTTTTGGGGCATCCCATTCTGTGACTAAAGCAGCCTCTATTTAAGACCATATAAGCTTTTGCTCTTATTATATTTGAAATTAGCCTGATAAAGACACTTTTGCTGGGCATAGCACTACTTGTCCCTGCCAGGGCATCCCATTCTGTGACTAAAGCAGCCTCTGTTTAAGACCATATAACCATTTGCTCTTATTATATTTGAAATTAGCCTGATAAAGACACTTTTGCTGGGCATAGTACTACTGGATCTTTTTTGGGGGCATCCCATTCTGTGACTAAAGCAGCCTCTGTTTAAGACCATATAACCATTTGCTCTTATTATATTTGAAATTAGCCTGATAAAGACACTTTTGCTGGGCATAGTACTACTGGATCTTTTTTGGGGGCATCCCATTCTGTGACTAAAGCAGCCTCTGTTTAAGACCATATAAGCATTTGCTCTTATCATATTTGAAATTAGCCTGATAAAGACACTTTTGCTGGGCATAGTACTACTGGATCTTTTTTGGGGGCATCCCATTCTGTGACTAAAGCAGCCTCTGTTTAAGACCATATAAGCATTTGCTCTTATTATATTTGAAATTAGCCTGATAAAGACACTTTTGCTGGGCATAGCACTACTTGTCCCTGCCAGGGCATCCCATTCTGTGACTAAAGCAGCCTCTGTTTAAGACCATATAAGCATTTGCTCTTATTATATTTGAAATTAGCCTGATAAAGACACTTTTGCTGGGCATAGTACTACTGGATCTTTTTTGGGGGCATCCCATTCTGTGACTAAAGCAGCCTCTGTTTAAGACCATATAACCATTTGCTCTTATTATATTTATATTATAAGACACTTTTGCTGGGCATAGGCTTACTGCTGCCTGCCAGGTGCACTTCTGTTGAGGCATCCCATTCTGTAACATAGCATACCCCTCTTTATTTACACTAAGCAGCTCTCTTATTTACACTAAGCAGGCCTGTTGGAGGCTGAGTGTTACTGCTCACTTTTGGTGTGCATTATATTCTGTTTCATATAGACCCACCGCTGCCCGGGGGATCTTAAAATATCACCTACTACCACGCCAGTTAGACTATGTCGGGCAGACAAGTGCCTGGAAGTGAAAAGAGGAGTGGCAGAGGCCAAGATTCCGCAGGCAGAGCTCGCATCAGACTGGGGGCCAGTAGCAGCAGGAGTCACGCTGAGAGACCTAATCTGCCAGTATCTGCTAGCGGTCGGGTCTCCACCAGTAACGCATCTGCCGTGGTAGATTGGTTGACGCGCTCATCAACAACATCATCACAACTTACGTCTGAGACCCCCAGTCTAGGGTCGGTAGGTTCCTCTGACACAACCCTGAGTTGGCATGCCCCGAGAGCAGTCCCTGTCCTCCCATTGCCTCTGTCCTACGCTGTTCCCTCCCCCTGCGACGTATCCTATGCTTTGGGTTCAGCTCCACTCTTTAGTGAGGAGGACGATCAGATACAGGAGGACAGTCAGCAGCTACTGCCCAGCCAAGAAATGGAGGTGGCTTCTTTAGCTAGGCAGACAAATAGTGATGTGGACAGTGTCGTGGGTGCTGCGAGCGTTCCAGCTCCTGCGCCAGACACTGTTGACGAATCCACGAACATCAGTGACGTACAGCCACAACTCGGTGATGATGATGACGATGAAGCCGATCGCACTTGGGAGCCGGGTGATGAAGGGGCTTCATTGTCATCATCAGGAGAAGAGGGGCGCAGGTTGCCCCGGAGTCAGCAGCTGAGGCAGCAAGGTGGTAGCAGTCAGCATGGGGGCACAATTCCAAAGGCTGGTGCCGGCCGGGGCCGGGGCCGGGGTAGAGCACCTGCTGTGCGGCAGTCTACCTTATCGGGAGGTAGTGGAGCAGGGGTTCCTGGAGTTGGCAACAGCAGCAGTGAATCAGTGAGGCCAGGGGGTGGGAAAAGTAGCTACTCGGCAGTGTGGCAGTTTTTCCTGAGGCATCCGCAGGAGGGTAACATGGCCACATGCAAGATATGTAGGCAAAAGGTGAAGCGTGGCCAGGGTCCAAATGTTGGCACCACGGCCCTGCGTCAACATATGATGCGTCACCATAAAACGACCTGGGAGAACCGAGGCTCCCAAGGGGTGGTCCAGTCTGCTTCCTCACCAAGTGAGCTCCCAATTTCTGCCAACCAAGGCTCCAGCACCTCAGCCGAAGGCAGCTGTGCGTCATACCCATCCTCTGTCGCTCCTGCTCCTCCTCCTCCTCCTCCTCCAAGTCATGCATCCCGCCAGCAATCCATCAGCGAAGCCATGTCCAAGAGACAGCAGTATGCGCCCACTCATCCTACGGCGCAGAAGCTGAATGTGCTCCTGTCCAAGTTGCTGGTGCTGCAGTCGCTCCCTTTTCAGGTGGTGGAATCTGCACCTTTCAGAGAACTGATGGCTTGTGCCGAGCCGAGGTGGAGAGTCCCAAGCCGTCATTTCTTTGCAAAGAAGGCAGTACCAGCGCTGCACACTTTTGTTGAACAGAAGGTGGGCCAGTCCTTGAGCCTGTCGGTGTGTAGCAAAATACATGGCAGCGCCGACATCTGGAGCTGTAACTACGGTCAGGGGCAGTACATGTCGTTTACGGCCCACTGGGTGAATGTGGTCCCTTTGCAGCAGCAACTTGGACAGGTCACGCCGCTTCGGCCTCCGCGCTCTCTGCCCATTGGGCCTGTGACACCGTGCGACTCGGCCTCCTCATCCTCCGCCATCTCCTCACCCTCCACTGTAGGCTCAAGTCTCAGTGCCCCTCCAGTCTACCATGTGTGCAGGGCACGGAGGTGTCACGCAGTGCTTCACATGGTTTGTCTTGGCGAACGGAGTCACACAGGGGAGGAACTGCTTAAATGTATTCATCAGGAAATCCAAACATGGCTTACTCCGAGAAAACTTAAAATGGGAATCATGGTTACCGACAATGGGAAGAACATTTTGTCTGCGCTGCGCCAAGGAAGCCTGACCCATGCCCCCTGCATGGCTCACGTCTTCAATCTGGTTGTCAAGCGGTTTCTGAAGTGTTCCCCCCATCTGCAGGACATCCTAACAACTTCAAGGAAACTTTGCATGCACTTCAGCCACTCCTACACCGCCAAACACACCCTTCTTGAGCTACAGCGTCAGAATGGTATCCCCCAACATAGTCTGATTTGCGATGTTTCCACCCGTTGGAATTCCACCCTTCACATGTTGGACCGATTATATGAACAGAGAAAAGCCATCACGGATTTCCTGATGATCCAAGCAGATAGGGGGACTCCCCTGTGTAACTTCAATGTCAACCAGTGGCAGCTCATACGTGACACCTGCCGTTTGCTCAGGCCCTTTGAGGAAGCCACTTTATTTGTCAGTCGGCAGGATTACGGGATGAACGACGTGATTCCACTGCTTCATGTACTACAGCACATGTTGGAAACCATGGCTGGTCAGGGCACTGGAGACATGGCGTTTACATCTTACGGCCACATGAACCCCGTTGGAGCTGAACTGGAGGAGGAGGAGGAAGAGGAGGAGGAGGAGTTGCCCAGCGAAACACAGTTTAGGCTTGGCGAAATGGCTGGTTTATCTAGTCAGCGGACAGGAGAGGAGGAGCAGGAGCAGCCAGAGGAGCTAGATGTTTTTGAGGAAGGCGAGACAGAGGACCCGGGCACACCGTGGCAGTATGCAGTGGAGATGGAGACAGGTAGTCCATCCGAGTCACTTGCGCAAATGGCACGAAGCATGCTCACGTGCTTGCGTAGTGACCCCAGAATTGTTTCTATCTGTCGGCGGGATGACTTCTGGCTGTCCACCTTATTGGACCCTCGCTTCCGGCACAAAATGGGGGCATTTTTTAAACCCACCGAGAGGGAGGACAAACTCAACTACTACAAAGACATTCTACGTAGGCAGTTGGCCGATGCCTATCTGCGCCATGGTCCATACTCTCGCAGGTCTGACTCGAGGGGACCTCTGCGCTCACCTTCCACTGCCATGGCCGCTGGGGGGGTTGGCAGGAGCAGCAGCAGCAGCTCCATCAGCAGCAGCAGCATCAGTCTTCAGTCGCTAATGAGTAGCTTTCTACACCCGCATAGTGAGGCTACTCATGAGCAGCAGGAAGACCTAGAGCAGGACCTCAACCAGCAGGTCATGTCATACTTTGACATGACCATGCCAACACACCTTGAGGATCCGCTGGACTTCTGGGCAGCCAAACTTGATTTGTGGCCGCAACTAGCAGAGTTTGCCCTGGAAAAGCTGTCCTGCCCGGCAAGTAGCGTGCCATCTGAGCGGGTGTTTAGTGCGGCGGGGGCCATAGTTACGGCGAGGAGAACTCGTCTGTCAACTAAAAATGTGGAGAGACTCACCTTTGTCAAAATGAATCAGGGATGGATCAGCCAGGATTTCCACCCACCAATGCCTGATGCATGCGACTAGATTCAGCATGGTGCCACGTTTTACACTTTCCAAATGGTGCAAAACATATTTATGTCTTTAGGCCATTTTTTGGGCTCCTGCTGCTGCTGCTGCCAACTTCTGCCAACTCCAGGGTGTGATTCATCCAATTGTTGGGCTCCTGAAGCCAACCCCAGTGTCACTTTAAAGTAATATTTGGGCTCCTGCTGCTGCTGCTGCTGCTGTCAACTCCTGCCAACTCCAGGGTGTGATTCATCCAATTTTTGGGCTCCTGAAGCCAACTCCAGTGTATATTTGGGCTCCTGCTGCTGCTGCTGCCAACTTCTGCCAACTCCAGGGTGTGATTCATCCAATTTTTGGGCTCCTGAGGCCAACCCCAGGGTCTCTTTAATGTAATATTTGGGCTCCTGCTGCTGCTGCTGCTGTCAACTCCTGCCAACTCCAGGGTGTGATTCATCCAATTTTTGGGCTCCTGAAGCCAACTCCAGTGTATATTTGGGCTCCTGCTGCTGCTGCTGCCAACTTCTGCCAACTCCAGGGTGTGATTCATCCAATTTTTGGGCTCCTGAAGCCAACTCCAGTGTATATTTGGGCTGCTGCTGCTGCTGCTGTCAACTCCTGCCAACTCCAGGGTGTGATTCATCCAATTTTTGGGCTCATGAAGCCAACTCCAGTGTATATTTGGGCTCCTGCTGCTGCTACTGTCAACTCCTGCCAACTCCAGGGTGTGATTCATCCAATTTTTGGGCTCCTGAAGCCAACTCCAGTGTATATTTGGGCTCCTGCTGCTGCTGCTGCCAACTTCTGCCAACTCCAGGGTGTGATTCATCCAATTTTTGGGCTCCTGAAGCCAACTCCAGTGTATATTTGGGCTCCTGCTGCTGCTGCTGCCAACTCCAGGGTGTGATTCATCCAATTTTTGGGCTCCTGAGGCCAACCCCAGGGTCTCTTTAATGTAATATTTGGGCTCCTGCTGCTGCTACTGTCAACTCCTGCCAACTCCAGGGTGTGATTCATCCAATTTTTGGGCTCCTGAAGCCAACTCCAGTGTATATTTGGGCTCCTGCTGCTGCCAACTTTTGCCAACTCCAGGGTGTGATTCATCCAATTTTTGGGCTCCTGAAGCCAACTCCAGTGTATATTTGGGCTCCTGCTGCTGCTGCTGCCAACTCCAGGGTGTGATTCATCCAATTTTTGGGCTCCTGAGGCCAACCCCAGGGTCTCTTTAATGTAATATTTGGGCTCCTGCTGCTGCTGCTGCTGTCAACTCCTGCCAACTCCAGGGTGTGATTCATCCAATTTCTGGGCTCCTGAAGCCAACTCCAGTGTATATTTGGGCTCCTGCTGCTGCTGCTGCCAACTTCTGCCAACTCCAGGGTGTGATTCATCCAATTTTTGGGCTCCTGAAGCCAACTCCAGTGTATATTTGGGCTCCTGCTGCTGCTGCTGCCAACTCCAGGGTGTGATTCATCCAATTTTTGGGCTCCTGAAGCCAAGCCCAGTGTCTCTTTAAAGTAATATTTGGGCTCCTGCTGCTGCTGCTGCCAACTCCAGGGTGTGATTCATCCAATTTTTGGGCTCCTGAAGCCAACTCCAGTGTATATTTGGGCTCCTGCTGCTGCTGCTGCTGCCAACTTCTGCCAACTCCAGGGTGTGATTCATCCAATTTTTGGGCTCCTGAAGCCAACTCCAGTGTATATTTGGGCTCCTGCTGCTGCTGCTGCTGCCAACTTCTGCCAACTCCAGGGTGTGATTCATCCAATTTTTGGGCTCCTGAAGCCAACTCCAGTGTATATTTGGGCTCCTGCTGCTGCTGCTGCCAACTCCAGGGTGTGATTCATCCAATTTTTGGGCTCCTGAGGCCAACCCCAGGGTCTCTTTAATGTAATATTTGGGCTCCTGCTGCTGCTACTGTCAACTCCTGCCAACTCCAGGGTGTGATTCATCCAATTTTTGGGCTCCTGAAGCCAACTCCAGTGTATATTTGGGCTCCTGCTGCTGCTGCTGCCAACTTCTGCCAACTCCAGGGTGTGATTCATCCAATTTTTGGGCTCCTGAAGCCAACTCCAGTGTATATTTGGGCTCCTGCTGCTGCTGCTGCTGCCAACTTCTGCCAACTCCAGGGTGTGATTCATCCAATTTTTGGGCTCCTGAAGCCAACTCCAGTGTATATTTGGGCTCCTGCTGCTGCTGCTGCCAACTCCAGGGTGTGATTCATCCAATTTTTGGGCTCCTGAAGCCAACTCCAGTGTATATTTGGGCTCCTGCTGCTGCTACTGTCAACTCCTGCCAACTCCAGGGTGTGATTCATCCAGTTTTTGGGCTCCTGAAGCCAACTCCAGTGTATATTTGGGCTCCTGCTGCTGCTGCTGCCAACTTCTGCCAACTCCAGGGTGTGATTCATCCAATTTTTGGGCTCCTGAAGCCAACTCCAGTGTATATTTGGGCTCCTGCTGCTGCTGCTGCCAACTTCTGCCAACTCCAGGGTGTGATTCATCCAATTTTTGGGCTCCTGAAGCCAACTCCAGTGTATATTTGGGCTCCTGCTGCTGCTGCTGCCAACTCCAGGGTGTGATTCATCCAATTTTTGGGCTCCTGAGGCCAACCCCAGGGTCTCTTTAAAGTAATATTTGGGCTCCTGCTGCTGCTGCTGCTGTCAACTACTGCCAACTCCAGGGTGTGATTCATCCAATTTTTGGGCTCCTGCTGCTGCCAACTCCAGTGTCTCTTTAAAGCAATGTTTGGGCTCCTTCTGCCCCTCATAGTGATGCCACTTCAACTCTCTGCAATTGTGCCGCTCTGCGATTCTATTAGCGATGCCTCTGATCTGCATGTGATATTTATTCAAAGTATTATTTAACTAACCCAGCACGCATCCTGTGTGTGTTACAGCAAGGCAGAATGGTTTACAACCCTATTGAGGCTCTAGGAGGCTCAGAAATAGCCGTTTTTAATAGCGATTCGTCGCGAATTTATTCGGGTCGAAACGATTTATGTCGGAAAATTTGGCGAATCAGTCGAATCGAATTTTTCAAAAGTTCGCTCATCTCTAATGCCTATTAGTGAATACATCCCCAAATGTAGGAGCCAGACACTATGGGGTTGATTCAGAGCCACATGAGAATTCTCACTCCTTTTTACAAGAGAAACACCAAGTACACGATGAAAGTGAATGGCAGTTTTCTCTCCTAAAAGAGAAGTGAGAATTCTCACCTGGCTCTGAATCGACCCCTATATCATATAGAAGAGGCTAGCATATGTAGCCCCATTACCACTTTTGGAGCTTCCACCTCAACTGACATAACTGACAATGCACAGTAACAGGGAGCCCAGCAGCACTTCCTGTTTGTAGGTGACCAGCAAATGCACGAACCACCATCTTGTTTTTAAAATTGACCCCAGCAAGTGTTAGAAAAAAGAAATAGGTAAATTTGACCCCAGCAGGAGTTAGAAAAAAGAAAAAGGTAAATTCATTTTTATGTTCTGCAATCTAAGTTGCCCTGGGAAGGGATGCATATGCTGAATGCCAGGAGGTGGGCATGGGAATGCAGGGATACTGATTATGATAAATTTAGAAGTATCAGGCGCACACCAATTACACTTTAAATTTTGTTTTTACTTTTTGTTCCGCAATTTAGACCCATATTTTGTCCATACAGGCAAGGGTTAAGTAATACATCATCTTTAACATATATACAGGGGCATTTGCATATTAATTGCATATGTTCAAACAAGTTTAAGCAATCTCTTCCTGTTTGTGAGCTCTTTCTGTGATATCAGAAAAAAAAAAAGGAAAAGAAAAGCAGCTGCTTTGCAACTATCAATATAAGCAATCAAGCCAAAAAAGAAACAATTGTATCGACAGTATGAGCTCACTCGCATTCTGAGAATGGAGTTATATAAGACAAGGCTGTAATACATAGTATTTGCAATTAGAAGAAACATTTAGATACATCAGCAGACAGTTTCATGCTGTGCTGCCTGCTGGAGCTAGTGATTCCTCATTAAGATTACGTCAGCATTACAGCTTTCCAGCTTTCAGCTTACAAAGAATAGTCACTATATTGCCATTTGCTAACATAAGCCTTATACATATACCAAGCAAAATGTAATGTTTAACCAGTGTGCCTGTGCCCAAACTTGCCCTAAGAAGCGTAGCAAACACTATGAAACAGACTGGGGATCCCAATACCCCCAAGTGTGAGGGCAAAATGCAGCACCACTGTATCAAAGTGTAATAAAGAGAGAATGATCAGGGGAAATATCAAACAAAATCTCCAAAAACAGCATTAGGAAGCCTCCAGGATCATCGCCAACGCGTGTTGTGACGTCACTCGCGTCACTTCCTCAGGGAGTCAGGGTCATAAAGAGCAAAGCTATGCAGATAGTCAGCAACAAAGTATTACCCAAGTTTTTGTATATAGCAAAGGTGCTATATACAAAAACTTGGGTAATACTTTGTTGCTTACTATCTGCATAGTTTTGCTCTTTATGCATTAAGATTTGCGATAATTGTGGTATATGCCTGATACTTCTAAATATATGGTTCACAGGATAGGAAGAATTATCCTATCAGGCAGCACCCCACAAGCTGATGAATATATGCTTGCCACCTAGAATCTATTGAAAGTGTGCCACTAACTACTTACCAGGAAACACGGGGGTTGGGGGGAGGAATGGAGATTTCCGTAGGTATTGTACTGTTATCCTGATCAGAGTGGTGAGGTTTATTGGGCCTTTTGGTGGGCCACAATAGTGCAAGAGAGAAGGGGGGGGGTTTTCCTGGTGGGGTTTCACTGGGCGGGCCCCGTGTGTCCCCTAGGGAAAAACGTTTAACCTCTACACTGTACTCTGATTGATTGCTTTTATTCAAATGAACAAGTGTTGTTTACATTAGTTCGTACACATCAAATATTATCCTTTGATGAGTATTGCAATAGTCCTTGGCAGAAACTAGTGTTTAGTTTTCTGCAATGGTAATAAGGCGATATAAATAGTCTCTAAATGGATGATGAGGAAAGGAGGGGCTCAGATTACTTGCCCGTCCTCAGTGTCCTTGGGTGTTTGCCTCACGTTTGTAGCAAGGTTAGGTCGTTGCTCCTCAGTTTGTAGCCAGCTGTTAACCCTTCAAGGTTTGTAGCAAATGGTTGTAGACTCCTTACAGACGCGTTTCGCCTGTGGCTTCTTCAGTGTGGGAGCCTATAGTTCCTAGTGATGAACATATGCAGGTACATACATGGAGATTACATACAATGGATATATGCTAGGCTATTTTGTAAACGGAGGCAGTAATAAAAATTTGTTACTCACCCGCTGATGAGGGTGCCCCTGTGCCTGGATTGCTGGCATATTGGAGGTTGACCATAAGTATATTGTTTGTGTTCCTATAAAAGAACCCTGTGTGTTGAGAAGTGTAATGGTCGTTTGGCAGATTGGTTTATGTCATTCATATATTGGTCAGTGCTTACCTCATTGTTTTAATGTGCCCAGTATGTAGAGATCCGGGCCCTCCATGCCCCAGACTGGGGTTTGGTATGCGCTTGTTAAAATGTCCATTGCGCTCAGTATGTAGTTAGCCCGTGGTTTCGGTGGGGTGCGCGTCGGTAATGGTGTCCGTCTCAGCGCTAGTCAGACTGCCGGTGCAGTGTGGGAGGGATTTATTCCCCTGCCTGCACATCTGCTAAGTGCCTGGCCAGGGACAGAAGTGCGTAATCGTCGCACTTCCTTCCTGGGTGATGTTAAGGTCATGTGTTTCTTGTAGGACTTGTGAATTTTGTTCTTTTAGTAATTCATGTAGGGTCTCTAGGGCCTGATTGTCACTCGGTGTGAGGGTTGTGGTGGATTCTGGTTCCGGGCTATTGCGGTATTGGTATTTGAGTAATGCCCTTCTGGCAAAAAGGTGGATGTCTTTTGTTATCTCAAATCTGTCAAAATTGGTTTGTGGACAAAAGTTAAGGCCTAGTTCTAGTACCTGATTTTGTTCTTCAGTTAGGGTCAGTGCGGCCAGATTTACTATTTGCTTTTCCACTGTCATTTTGTCTTGGTTCTTTCTTGGCTCCTTGTTTGTATGGTGGGTCTTCTTGGTTGTTGAGTTTGATGTGCGTGTGGTGGATATTGATTTATGTCTAAGTCTAAAAAACTTTCCTCTGAGGAAGTTTCACTGGTCTGTTGGTCCGGTGTGGGGAAGGTCTTTCTCTTCTCTGGAAGTCTCCCCTGGGCCCCCCTAGGGTCTTGGGTATAGGTTTGGTATGGTCTTTGGTCCCGTCTATATTGTCCCCCCTTGTATCCGGGGTAAGTGGGATCTCTTGGTTGTTGCCTTTGGGGGCGGTCCCTGATTTGGGGTGCCCCCCACCTGTAGGCTCTACCTTCCTGATATGCCTGTAGGTCCCTTTCAAATTTTCTGTTCTTATTTTCCCAGACTTCCTTATTGAGTTTACCTATGTCTTTTGTGATCTGTGTGTTTTCGGTGTCAAAGTGAATCCAGTCTTGGTGTGTATTTAGTTCTGTGCACTTTTCGCTATATTCCCTCTCTATTCCCCTTAGTTGTGTATCCTGTTGTTCAATCAACAATTGTAACGGCGACCGATTAGATCTCCATACCAACCCTAAAGATGGCCGCCACCGTTAGCAGCGACAGCTGAACGTACAGCAAGTCACGGAAGGGCACGCATGCGCAGTTAGGTTTCGTAACCAACAAAATGGCCGCAGTCAGGAGCGGAGACATACACACACCCCTTGACACAGGAGATCCGGGTGGGACCGCCAGGAAGAAGTGCGACGATTACGCACTTCCGTCCCTGGTCATTCAACCAACCAGGGACTTAGCAGATGTGCAGGCAGGGGAATAAATCCCTCCTACACTGCACCGGCGGTCTGACTAGCGCTGAGACGGACACCATTACCGACGCGCACCCCACCGAAACCACGGGCTAACTACCTACTGAGCGCAACGGACATTTTAACAAGCGCATACCAAGCGCAGCACTTTAGCAGCGCTACCCTCCATAGACAAACCCCAGTCTGGGGCATGGAGGGCCCGGATCTCTACATACTGGGCACATTAAAACAATGAGGTAAGCACTGACCAAATATATGAATGACATAAACCAATCTGCCAAACGACCATTACACTTCTCAACACACAGGGTTCTTTTATAGGAACACAAACAATATACTTATGGTCAACCTCCAATATGCCAGCAATCCAGGCACCGGGGCACCCTCATCAGCAGGTGAGTAACAAATTTTTATTACTGCCTCCGTTTACAAAATAGCCTAGCATATATCCATTGTATGTAATCTCCATGTATGTACCTGCATATGTTCATCACTAGGAACTATAGGCTCCCACACTGAAGAAGCCACAGGCGAAACGCGTCTGTAAGGAGTCTACAACCATTTGCTACAAACCTTGAAGGGTTAACGGTTGGCTACAAACTGAGGAGCAACGACCTAACCTTGCTACAAACGTGAGGCAAACACCCAAGGACACTGAGGACGGGCAAGTAATCTGAGCCCCTCCTTTCCTCATCATCCATTTAGAGACTATTTATATCGCCTTATTACCATTGCAGAAAACTAAACACTAGATTCTGCCAAGGACTATTGCAATACTCATCAAAGGATAATATTTGATGTGTACGAACTAATGTAAACAACACTTGTTCATTTGAATAAAAGCAATCAATCAGAGTACAGTGTAGAGGTTAAACGTTTTTCCCTAGGGGGACACACGGGGCCCCCCCAGTGAAACCCCACCAGGAAACCCCCCCTTCTCTACTTACCAGGAATACTGATTACTGAAAGCTGCAAGATGTGTGGACAGTGTAGCCAGGTAGTAGGAAAAGCAAGCAGGGTGCTTGGCTGCAAAGCTTGAGGCATCACCGTTAGTAAGAGGTAGGTTGTGATGCCGCTGCATAGAGCCCTGATGAAGCCACAGCTATAATACCATACCTCCCAACATTTGAAAACAGAAAAGAGGGACATTTTTCCATCATTAAGACACCTCCCCAGCCACACTCTTAAAGGGAAACACCACCTAATATTTACATAATAATAATAATAATAATTATAATAAATAAATTACAGACAAACCCCTGCCCCACACAGCCAAGCCCCCCCCACACAGCCAAGCCCCCCACACACATGCAGCCAAGCCCTTCACACACAGCCAAGCATCCCCCCACACACACATGCAGCCAAGCCCCCGCCTCCCCACACAGCCAAGCCCCCCACAAACACACATGCAGCAAAGCCCCCAAACACACATGCAGCCAAGCCCCCCACACACAGCCAAGCCCCCACACACACATGAACACACACACAGCCAAGCCCGCCACACACACATGCAGCCAAGCTGCACCACACACACACACAGCCAAGCCCCCACCACATGCAGCCAAGCCTCCACCACACACATGCAGCAAAGCCCCCGCTACACACACGCAGCTTAGCCCCCTGCTACACACACAGCCAAGTCCCCCACACAAGCATGCAGCCAAGCCCCCCACACACAGCCAAGCCTCCCACCACACACAGCCAAGCCCCCACACACACCCGCAGCCAAGCCCCTACACACAAATATGCAGCCAAGCCCCACCACCACAGACACTCACAGCCAAGCTCCCCCACAACACACACACAGCCAAGACCCCACAAGCTGCCAAGCCCCCTACCACACACACACAGCCAAGTCCCCCACACACAGTCAAGCCCCCCACACATGCAACCAAGCCCCCCACACACAGCCAACCCCCCCACACACACAGCCAAGCCCCCACAAGCTGCCAAATCCCCTACCACACACACAGCCAAGCCCCCCCACACACAGCCAAGACCCCCACACATGCAACCAAGCCCCCACACACAGCCAAGCCCCCACCACACACAACAAAGCCCCCCACACACACTCGCTGCCAAGCCTCCCCACACACACATGCAGCCAAGCCCCACCACCACAGATCCTCACAGCCAAGCTCCCCCACAAGCTGCCAAGCCCCCTACCACACACACACAGCCAAGCCTCCCCACACACAGCCAAGCCCCCCCACACACAGCCAAGCCCCACACATACACAGCCAAGCCCCCCACATGCAGCCAAGCCCCCCACACACGCAGCCAAGCCCTTAACACACAGTCAAGCCCCCACACACACAGCCAAGCCCCCCACATGCAGCCAAGCCCCCCACACACACACATGCAGCAAAGCCCCCCCCACACACACATGCAGCCAAGCCCCCCTACATGCAGTCAAGTCCCCATCAAACACACGCAGCCAAGCCCCCCACACACACACGCAGCCAAGCTGCATCACCACACACAAACAGCCAAGCCCCCCACCACACACACATGCAGCCCCCCACACACACAGCCAAGCCCCCCACACACACAACCAAGCCCCCACATGCAGCCAAGCCCCCCACACACATGTAGCCAAGCCCTTCACACACAGTCAAGCATCCCCCTGCACACACATGCAGCCAAGCCCCCACCCCACACAGCCAAGCCCCCCACACCCACACATGCAGCAAAGCCCCCCGCACACACATGCAGCCAAGTCCCCCCACACAGCCGAGC
This sequence comes from Gastrophryne carolinensis, assembly GCA_027917425.1. Classification (NCBI taxonomy): domain Eukaryota; kingdom Metazoa; phylum Chordata; class Amphibia; order Anura; family Microhylidae; genus Gastrophryne; species Gastrophryne carolinensis. The sequence goes on from JAQIHN010000370.1 coordinate 19,056, forward strand.
CCCCACCACACCCATGCAGTCAAGCCCCCCACACACATAACCAAGCCCCCATCAAACACACAGCCAAGCCCCCCACACTCATGAGCCAGCCCCCCACACACAGCCAAGCCTTTCACCACACACAGCCAAGCCCAAACACACACACCCGCAGCCAAGCTCCCTACACACACACATGCAGCCAACCCCCACCACCACACAAACTCACAGCCAAGCTCCACCCCTCCACACAGAGCCAAGCCCCCACAAGCTGCAAAACCCCCTACCACACACACACAGCCAAGCCCCCACACACACACAGCCAAGCCCCACACACACGCAACCAAGCCCCCACACACATCCAAGCCCCCACCACACACAACAAAGCCCCCACACACATGCACAGCCAAGCCCCCACACTCACCCAAGCCCCCCCACACACACACCCAAGCCCCTAAACAAACACAGCCAATCCCTCCACATACACAGTCAACCCATCACACACACACAGCCAAGCCCCCATCAAACACACACGCAGCCAAGCCTCCTACACACATGCAGCCAAGACGCATCACCACACACAGCCAAGCCCCCCACCACACACACGCAGCCAAGCCCCCACACACAGCCAAGCCCCCACCACACACATGTAGCCAAGCCCTCGCTACACACATGCAGCCAGGCTCCCCCACACACAGCCAAGCCTTCCACCACACACAGCCAAGCCCCCACACACACCCGCAGCCAAGCCCCCACAAGCTGCCAAACCCCTACCACACACACACAGCCAAGCCCCCACACACCCAGAGCCATGCCCCACACACAGGCAACTAAGTGCCCACACACAGTCAAGCCCCCACCACACACAACAAAGCCCCTACACACATGCACAGCCAAGCCCCCACCACACACACACACAGCCATGCCCCCCCACACACACCCAAGCCCCCAAACAAACACATCCAAGCCCCCACATACACAGCCAACCCACCACACACACACAGCCAAGCCCCCAGATGCAGCCAAGCCCCCCACACACGCAGCCAAGCCCTTAACACACAGTCAAGACCCCACACACACAGCCAAGCCCCCCACATGCAGCCAAGCCCCCCACACACACACACATGCAGCAAAGCCCCCCACACACACACATGCAGCCAAGCCCCCTACATACAGTCAAGCCCCCATCAAACATACGCAGCCAAGCCCCCCACACACACACGCAGCCAAGCTGCATCACCACACACAAACAGCCAAGCCCCCCACCACACACACATGCAGCCCCCCACACACACAGCCAAGCCCCCCACACACACAACCAAGCCCCCACATGCAGCCAAGTCCCCCACACACATGTAGCCAAGCCCTTCACACACAGTCAAGCATCCCCCTGCACACACATGCAGCCAAGCCCCCACCCCACACAGCCAAGCCCCCCACACCCACACATGCAGCAAAGCCCCCCGCACACACATGCAGCCAAGTCCCCCCACACAGCCGAGCCCCCACCACACCCATGCAGTCAAGCCCCCCACACACACAACCAAGCCCCCATCAAACACACAGCCAAGCCCCCCACACTCATGCAGCCAGCCCCCCCACACACAGCCAAGCCTTTCACCACACACAGCCAAGCCCAAACACACACACCCGCAGCCAAGCTCCCTACACACACACATGCAGCCAACCCCCACCACCACACAGACTCACAGCCAAGCTCCACCCCTCCACACAGAGCCAAGCCCCCACAAGCTGCAAAACCCCCTACCACACACACACAGCCAAGCCCCCCACACACACAGCCAAGCCCCACACACACGCAACCAAGCCCCCACACACATCCAAGCCCCCACCACACACAACAAAGCCCCCACACACATGCACAGCCAAGCCCCCACACTCACCCAAGCCCCCCCACACACACACCCAAGCCCCTAAACAAACACAGCCAATCCCCCCCACATACACAGTAAACCCACCACACACACACAGCCAAGCCCCCATCAAACACACACGCAGCCAAGCCTCCTACACACATGCAGCCAAGACGCATCACCACACACACAGCCAAGCCCCCCACCACACACACGCAGCCAAACCCCCACACACAGCCAAGCCCCCACCACACACATGCAGCCAAGCCCTCGCTACACACATGCAGCCAGGCTCCCCCACACACAGCCAAGCCTTCCACCACACACAGCCAAGCCCCCACACACACCCGCAGCCAAGCTCCCCCCACACACACACAGCCAAGCCCCCACAAGCTGCCAAACCCCTACCACACACACACAGCCAAGCCCCCACACACCCACAGCCATGCCCCACACACAGGCAACTAAGTGCCCACACACAGCCAAGCCCCCACCACACACAACAAAGCCCCTACACACATGCACAGCCAAGCCCCCACCACACACACACACAGCCAAGCCCCCCACACACACCCAAGCCCCCAAACAAACACATCCAAGCCCCCACATACACAGCCAACCCACCACACACACACAGCCAAGCCCCCAGATGCAGCCAACCCCCCCACGCACACATGCAGCCAAGCCCCCCCACACACACAGCCATGCCCCCCACACAAACAGCCAAGCCCACGCACCCACATGCAGCCAAGCACACACACATCCAGCCACACATAAAGAAGAAACCCCACAGGGGTAAATGAGGTGGCACCCACTAGTGTCGTAACTGTGGTGCACTACTTTGGTAATCCAGCAGCAAATGACTAAGAAAGGGGAGGGCCCCAAGCTCCCTATCAGGAAAGTTACCAAAGATTTTACTACTGCACACACCCAATGTATAAAGATAATAGTGTTTTGATTAATTGATCAAAATTTCATTACAAAAAAGACATACACATTA